>JAJPUD010011071.1:0-19904 GCA_023553655.1 Myrmecobius fasciatus | reverse complement strand
CACACACACACACACACACACACACACACACACACACAACTATGCTGTAAATGGAGCCATAGATTTCCAAAACATAGCAGCAGCCACTTGAAGGAGCTTTGAACAAGAGGCCCGTTAGACCAGATGCCACTTCTGCATGACAGCTGTCATGCCTGCAGAAACCAACTGCTTCTCCTCCAACAGCTAATGCCAAGCTTGTTCCTGCACTCCTCCTCCTCCTCCTTCTCCTCCTCCTCTTTTCTTTCTCCTCTTCCTCCTCCTCTTCTTCCTCCTTCTCCTCCTCTTCCTCTTCTTTTTTTTCTCCTCTTCCTCCTCTTCCTTTTCCTTCTCTTCCTCCTCCTTCTCCTCCTCCTCCTTCTCCCTTGCATCTTTGCACCTCTCTGGGTTCCAGCTCCAAAACAGCAGAACAGAATCTTTTCCTCTCTCCCTCCCACTTCTTCATTTTCAGACATCTTTATCCTGCCAAACCTTCCTCCACCTTTGCTTCCTTTCCTCTGCCTTTACGGACATACATACTTCTCTGAGATCTGTGTGCATGCACATGCATGTACAAACAGATGCATAGCCTGTACACGAACTATTCCTGTTCTCGATTAGTATGCTCTTTGGTTCAGGTTGTGTGTGATTCCTGCATCTCTTCAGGGGCACAGTGGCTCCACTATGTCTGTTCCCTTTGTCCCTTAGCAACTGGCTTGTACCACCAGAGGAAGTAGGATCAGGCTTGTGGTTATGATATAGGTGCACAGGTTTCTGTGTACTGTTAGTTCAACATTTAGGATCATTGGAAGAAAGAACAATGGATTAAGTGAGAAAAAGATATTATCACCTTTGGAATAAATATGAATAGTTTACTAGGTAGGAAACATTTAAATATTATTACTTAAAACTTCCTCAAAACTATGAGAGGAGACATCAGCTTCAGTATTTAAACACTTATTTATGTATAATGGGTGACACACACTTGTAGTATTGGCAAGGTCAACTGGTAAACAAAGCACTGGGCTAGCATTCTGGACCCCTGGATTTTGGTTCTAGATTTGCCTTTGCCTAGCTCTGTGATCTGGGAAATGTGATTTAATCTCTCTAGCCCTTAGTGTCTCTACCTAAAGTGTAAAATTAGGAAAGAGAAGGAGCTCATAACATAGCCTCATCTTCTTTTCAGTGATGGCTGGATGAATGGATAAAAAAAGTATTTATTAATCAATTACTTTATGCCAAGAACTGGGGACACAAATACATTTGTAAAAACAGGACCTGAACTCAGGAAGCTTTCATTCTTATGGGGGAGATAATACATATGGAGGAGTGTGTCCTCACTTAGGTGCTTTTCTGAAAAGAAGTAAAATATGATAGTATAATTAGCTTGAGGATAAAGGACATTCCTGTGGAAGAAATGATAACTGATTAATCAGGAAATAATAAAAAGCACTGGCATGTAGCAGTTAGGGCCAGTGGAGATTGAATAACAGCTAAAATAAGTTTGTAGTGAACTAGTTCAACAACATTGTGTGACTTCCTTTGGCAGTACTTGAGCAGAAGGGTAGGCAGATGGTGGGAGTAATCCAGGGCTGAAGTTTGAAGAGAGTTAAGAAGGAATAGGATGATGAGACAAGACTCAAAGGTCAAGGGCAATGTAGAACACTACTGGTTAATGCAAGGGTTTAGATTTTGAGGGAGGGAAAGTGAGGCTTGAAAAATCAGGGAGGGTTAGAATGAAGAAGTTTCTCAAAGGTGGCTGGATATTATAGTGGATAGAGCTCTTCCCTTGAAGTGAAGAAAATCTGACTTCAAATCCAGTCTCAAACACTTACTAGCTCTCTGACCCTGGGCAAGACACTTAAATTGAATTTGTCTCAGTTTCCTCATCTGTAAAGTGGGGATAAAAGAGCATCTATTTCCTGGAGTTGTTGAGAAGATCAAATAAGAGAATATTAGTAAAATGCTTAGTACTGCTTTTGGCACCTATTAAGTGCTATATAAATTTTAGATGTTATCATCATCATCATCATCTCCTCAGGATGATTAAAGCCCACACCCACTCCAGCTCATTTCCTCCCCACTCTAACCTTTTCCCCCTTTTAAGTACTGATTAAAGAGATAGCATCCCTTCCTTTGGCATAGGCCAAAATACATTCTGAAAAGGTTTGGTAAATAAACTGAAATCCATTACATAAGGTCTGATTGGAGGGCTGATTTTGCCTTTGGAGGGCTGGTGATGGAGGAAGTTGGAAGCTGTGTACCTGCCTACTTCCAAAAATAAGCTCTTGCCATAGGAAGAATACCCCGGAGTAATGGCTGTGGTCACCTGGCCCTTAGTCACAGCCAAATGATTGTAGGAATTCCCAGTCTGTTGTCCTCCAATGCTCCCTAATTTGTTGGGATTCATTAGCTCTGTGGAGGCCTTGTATACTGTGGGACAATTGTTTGGGGTTCTCAGGCATTAACTAAAATAACACACTTTGAGACTATTGAGGATGGAGAGAAGCATTGTTTTAGGGAACCTTAAAAAGATGATTCTACACATATCGTTAATTTGCATTTGACCAAAAGTTAAATAAAGTGTCATTTCCTACTTTGTGCACACAACACATATGTACTAAGCAAAACAGACAATTTTTCACAAGTCAGAAGAATAAACCCTGTGCCAGGAACAGGCTATAATCAATTTTATTTGTGTATGCCAGGGAGTAATGTGAGAAGAGGCCAATGTACTATTAGAGATGATCTGCTCCCTGTACCCCTTCTCTTTCTTTTTTTCATCTCTACCACTATCTTTCTGGCAATTATTTTACTTCTAACAGTTTATACCAAAGCTGATTTCCCTGACATACCCTGATTACATCTTGCCTCCATTCCCTGATGGTGTAATCAGAAGATCCATGGACAAGATATTGGCAGGAGTGATGGTCTGAAGTTGGCCACTTGGGGCACTCCTAATTCAACAAGCATCTGTTAATTCATACTCAATGGCCAAGTACTTGGCTCCCAGAAATTTTGGATTCTCTATATGACCCAGCCTGCTTTTTCAATTCTAAAATTTCAGTTAGAATGTGGCCAGTGCAAACTAAAGTCTAGACTCCAGTATTTATCATCAGTACTTTTGGACTTCTGCCATCATCCAGAGTGTAGTCTGGCTAATTTAAATCTCCTGGAGAGTAGACAATCTTTGTTCATCAACTGGACCTTTGGCAGGAAAGAGTCCAAGATCTGAAGTCAGAAGACTAGGTTTGAATCCTTACTACCACTTGCTGGCTATGAACCCATGGGCAAATGTCTTTCTCTCAGGTGCCATTTTTCCTCCATAAAGATATTAGACTAGATGGATTTCCAAGGTCCCTTCCAACTTAAAGGTCCTGTGATCCCATCAACATTTGAACAGCTGCTCATTATTGGGTTTAGTGTCATTAATGATAACGTTAACTATGTCACAAATTTCTATTGGTCTGAGATTTAACTTTAGCTGGACTTCTGGTCAATGCTGACAGTTATTATTATTAGTTAGAATTTTATTTTCACCCATATGCTTATGTTATCACTGGCCCAATTAGGATTCTTCTTTTCTGGGAAATAAGGAAGTAAATCTTAGCCTTCAGTGAAAAATTGAGGCAGATGTTTCTCCTTTCTCTAAAATGCACTCTTTATTCCCCTCTTCCTCATAGGTCTCCTTGCTTTTTTAAAAAATACAGTGCAGGTGCCCCTCCTAGAGGAGGCCTTTCCTGATCTTGTTATTTTTATTTGTTCCCTCTTAAAATGTTTTTGCATTTTCTCTTCTGTACATGTCCCCTCCACAGGGAACATTTTTGTCATCTTCCTGGCATGTAAGGTAGTGCCTGGAACATTATAAGCAATTAATAAATACTTATTCAGTTGAGAAATGCCCCCATCTTTTTTTTCCTCCTCTGTTATGTTGCTTCTCAGGACCCCAAAGTGGAAAATCAAATCAGATCAGGTCACCAAGCACTGATTAGTTATCTTTCTCCTAGAGCTGTTTTGAGGATCCAATGAAATAATCATTGTAAAGTGCTTAGTACAGTGCCTGGCACATAGTAAAAATAAGTTTTGGTTGTTATTGCCATTATCATCATTATTATTAAATGCTTATGATGAGCCTCACACTGTACCGAGTATTGAGGCAACCTCTTTTTTTAAAAATAGTATTTTATTTTTCCAGATACATTCAAAGATAATTTTCAACATTCACTTTTGCAAAACCTTGTGCTTCACATTTTTCTCCCTCACTTGCCCCTTTTTAAGACAGCAAGCAATCTGAGATAGGTTAAATATGTGCAATTTTTCTAAACATATTTCCATGTTTGTCATGCTGTGCAAGAAAAATAAGATCAAAAGGGAAAAACATGAGAGGGGAAAAAAACAAGCAAACAAACAAACAACAAAAGGTGAAAATACTATGCTTTGATCCACATTCAGTTACCATAGTTCTCTCTCTGGATATGGATGTCACTTTCCATCACAAATCCATTGGAATTAGGAGGCCACCTCTTAAAATAGGTTAAAAGAATCATTCTCTAAAGAGGTAGGAACAGCCACCAGAGGGAAGGAAACCAAGAATAGTCAACCCACTGACTAGGCTATATGTGATGTGTAATGTTACAGAGAGGGAAAGAGGGGGAGAGGGGAAGGAGGAGTCAGGAGGGAGGGAAGGAGGAAAAAGGGGAGGGAAAAGGAGAGCAATAGATAGATATGAATATGGATATAGCTATATCAAATGAGAAAAAATCAGAATCAGTTCCAGGCCAACATATATTCATTTTCCTTCTCATTCTTCAACACTGGAGAAAAAAAACTATGAACACCGTCACACTATCCCATTGAAACTCATACTAGAATCCTTTATAGTATGTAGAATGATGTTACAGAATGCTTCATCTTACCCTGAGCCTTGCAAATTGTAGAAGAGTAAGTCTAGAAAGGTCTTGTTTGAGGATAGAGGAATCCAAGAAATTTATTCAAACTGTTGATTTCAGCTCATGAGAAATAGTGGTGGGTAATAGAGTGATAGACTTGGAATTAACAAAGATCAGTTTGAATTCTACCTTGGGTGTTTGTCCATCATGTCACTCTGGGCAATTTAGTCACCCTCTATGGGCTTCTATTTTCTCTTAGTGTGATGATCTCCAGATCCCTTTTGAATCTTTATTGATGAGCCTATTATTTCAGGATTAACTGTATTGCAATTATGTTCAATAAAAATTTGGTGTTTTGGTTTTTTTTTTTTAATAAAAAGTAGTTCTTCTAAAGCAGGCCTGGAAAATGATCGAGTTTCCAAAACAAAATTGCTTTTGGATAAATCTATTGGCATAATCTCTTTTCTCAATGGATACTGGGAAAGCCCTGCCCTAGCCACTCATCTTCAAGGTGAGTAAGAGTACTTTTGGACAGTAGCTAAATCACTAATCTTCAGGATAAGAACAGTATCCCCATCCTTTGTGAAATTTAGAAATGTCTTCCAACTAAGACCTGAAAAAGCTGTTTTTTTTGCACTGGTGTTGGTAAATCTATTCATTGGGCCAAATGTCCAAAAAAGGTTTGGAATTATGTGAGAAAAGTCAGTAAACTGTTTTATATCTTTTGACCCTAGAGGGAGATATCACTATTGCATATAAATCCCAATGAGGTCAAAGGGAGACATCCAAGTCCCATATATAGCAAAAGTAACAAACAAACAAAAAATGCAATTGTGAATGCCCATCCACTTAGAAGTAGCTTGTACATTTTGATACATAAATGTAATAGAATACTAATTTTGTTGTAAGAAATAATGGCTGAATAATTCAGAGAAATGTGAGAAGACTCATATGAACTGAGCAGAACCTAGAGAACATTACATACAATAATTACAAAAAAATACATAATAATTATGCATGAAAAAGATATGCATCAGCAAACAGAGCTGAACAGGGATTGTGCTCTGTCCAGGCTTTAGAACAATTGATGACATTTGCCTCCCTGCTTTTAGTTTAGAAGTGGGAAATTGCAGGTTCACAATGGTGTATCTGCTCTCATATATAGCTGCTATATTGGTTAATTTTGCAAAATAGTTTTTCTCTGTTAACAAGGAGGGATTTTGTGGGAGAAGACTACAGTACATCTAGAAATGATGGGATATAAAAGTGAAAGATATTAAGAAAATGAAAAAAGCAAAAATCACCTCATGTTCCAGATAGCTCCTCCTAAGCTTTTGGGTGACTCAATACATTGCCCAAAGCCTTGGACCAGAATCTGTAGACCATGACTGCATGCAACCATCTACCTTACCAACCTGAGTTTCATTTATTTCAAAGAAAGGGAAGAAGGAGAGGGAGATTGGTTTGCTCACGATGGAGTTTGGTGCCAGTTACCTAGACTGCTTTTGCTTATTTTCCCTTGATGGAGCCTCACACAAGCTGCTTCTGTTTGATTCACGTAGAACCGTGAGAAACAGGCCTAGTTGTGGAGGCTGTTTTTCCCCTCTATTCAGCCTTTGTATATTCAAATTCTCCTAGATTTAGTTGTTGCTATTCTGCCAGATTTCCATAGCATTGATGGCTTTGCTGAATTAATAAGTAGTGTTTTGCAATCACTGAAAAGTTTTTTTCCCCCAAGCACCCAAGCCTTATCCATATTGATTTTCTTGCTCTCTTCCCTAACCAAGATGTTTTATTTTGTAAAGTGTTAATAGAATTTTTCTTTTGCTTCGGCACTTTATTCAGCAGGCCTTTGAGAGTCCCATTGTGCAAACTGGACTATAGAGGAGAGAGTCCTATTCTTTGTGACAATAACTGCCCTAAAAAAAAAAAAAAAGGAAAAAGAAAAAGAAAAGAAAGAAAAAAAGAAAGAAAATCCTTAAACCCCCCACATTTACTAGGGTGGGGGGATTATGAAAAGGGCATAAAGAGAATGTTCCAACTTTAAGGAGAAGTAACCCATTAAATGCTGTGGAAAGGACACTTAAAAAAGAATTTTAAAAAACAATTTTAAGTGATATTAAGAGATCATAATTTAATTTAAAAATTGAATATTAAAAGTCAATTTTTGGTAATGTTATCAAGGTCATTTAAGAATAAGTTTAAAAGACAATTTTAGGTGGTATAAGAAGGAAGCTTTTTTAAAAAAGAATTTTAAAAGGTAATCTTAAAGTAAGTCTCAGAAGCTGTATTTTAAATGATGCTTTAAAGACAATTTTAAGTGGTACAAAAAAGTTTTAAAGATTAATTTTTTAAAGATAATTTTAAGTGGTCCTTGAACATCTTTTGGTTTCAGCCAGTGAAATTCAGTTGTGTAGGTGCAGCTGCCCTGTTGCCGTAAATTTGGATCTTGAGATATGGACTTGGTTCTTTTGGATAGTCTAGAGAGAAGAATGGGCCAGATACCCTATGTAACTCCTTAAAACTTCCCATCAATCCTCCCTTTGCCACCTTCCCCTAATGACTTGATCTATTCTGTGATGCCATAAGCATTAGGGTCCCCATTCTGTGTAGACAGTTGAACTGACTGTAGTTAGGATTGAGTAGAGCATGACAAAATGGGAGAGCAGTGTATATCTATTGTCTCAGCAAATAGCCAGATCCTCATGAAAGCCAGACTGCTGGAATTAGCTTATCTCCAAGAGGGAAGGATGGAGTGAGGAAGTTCCATGGCAAAGAGGTAGGGAACTCTTTTTATATCTCTGAGATGTTCTTGTACCCAGAGATGGCACTGTTGTGTTGGCCAATAATTGCCTCTGGGAGCAGGCAGACAGCACTGCTAGAAGGGGCTGTCACTGCAAACATGTCATGTCCATTTTCCCCAGGAACAAACAATTGGAGGTTGGTGTCCAAAAGGGAGACCTGTTTGTACAGTCTTGGTTACCTAGCAACTAGGGGACCTTGACACACAAAAAAGGATTTTTTAAGCTAGTCAAGACCCTAGAAAATATCTGTCATATATACATGATTCTTTCAGAAGCAGGATTTTAAAATCCAGTTTGGCCACTCTTCCTAGATTCACTCACTTTTTTTTTTCTTTTTTGCTTTCTATCAAGAGATTAGCCATGGCAGAGATGGAATATGTTAGACTTCTCTGAATAGTCTGCCCACTGCTTTTCCAAACCTCTTTTCCCCCCTTCCCATCATCAAAGAAAATACTCATTTGATAGTCTCTATATTCTAATGGACAGTCAAGGGTCTTCCCCATTCTCCTGAACACATTAAAGCTGCACTAAGACTTCTGGAACACAGTGTAGGTGTATTTGGTCCCAGTGTGTGATCTCACCCATGCAGAGAACTTCCAGTGAGGAAAACTCCCTAGACCAATAACTCTTTTGCAACACATTCTTATTGCAAGGATTGTTAATCTTTTTGTGTGTCATGACCCACTGTGGTGACCTAGTGAAACCTGTAGATTCTTTTTCAGAATTGTATCTTGAAATGCATAAAATAAAATACATAGGAAACCAATTCAAAAAAACCTAGGAAAATTAGTTTATAGATTATAAAATTAAGAATCTCTGTCTAAAGGAGTTTTCAGAGAACATAAGAGATTAAGTGATTTGCCCATAGTCATATAGCCTGTATGTGTCAGCAATGGAATTTGTATCTGGTCTTCCTAATTCCAAAGCTGACTCACACATGCATATGTATTTAATATCCTATATGTGTGTAAATAGCTCTAAACACACATGAAGATGAGATAAGCTTTTATCTCAAACTTCAAACTTATAGCATCAGGGGATGAGTAGGAGTATGTATTGTTCAAGGAGGACTGGCATCTCTTGTATGAAGGCTTGCTGAGCCCTTTTCAGGGCTGTTCATCCATCTTTGGTATCTACCTGTCGCTCAACTCTTACCTGCGGCTCCAAGAAGCTGTACCATGCAACAGCCACACTCTGATAAACCATCTTAGTAAACCAGTTTGAGGTAACTGAGGAGCCTCAAACCTCACCCCAAGCATGTGAAGACTTCCCTGGGTGGAATAGATGAGAACAGTTTGTTCTGATGGCCCAAGTGACTGAAGCAGACAGTGTGGAGAACTTAGAGCTTAGGCATTGAAGTCACTGAGGTCATCCTCTGCATCCTGGACCATTACCGGTTATCTTGATTTTTATCTTGCCCCTGGATTTTGAGGAATCTAGGAGAGTGAGACTGATGACTTTGTGCAACTCAGCCTTGCTTAAATCCCATTCACTCATGAGTCAAAGTATCACCCTATGATGTCATTACTTTTCTTTGAAAAGGAAGAACAAACAACAATAATATGCTTGCATGCATACATACATTCATTGAACCATGATGTAGTGGATTGAGAGTTGATATATTAGAAAATCATAGCATTAGGCCAATTGTATATACTTGAAATAGTTTATCAGTCTACATACAAGTTGTTGGGGATATATTTTTCCTTCCTTGTATTTGTCCTTCACTGAAGGAGATGGCACTGATAACAATATGAATGAAATTGGCAGCCTTGTGCACTTAACCTGGCTGAGAGTTTTCCTACTGAGTGTAGGTGGGTGATTATTTCAATGATGACCTTGATGTTACAGGCTCTAAAGCCCACGTAAAGAGTTAGGTGGGAACAGAGGGAACCCAGGCCATTGGAACCAAATCAAAGCCAAGCTGAGCTGGGTTGGGTCCACAAAGTTAATGGTGAAACTCTCCTTATTGCTAGAGAGAGGTCAGGGTCCTAATATAAATTGGAAAGATTTGGTGTTTTTGTTTTTAATTACTATTTGATTCTTTTGAAAAGGTCCTAAATAGAGCCTGTTTGGTGTTGTGTTTTTCAGGTGGAGGATGCTATGCTGATGTTTGATAAAACTACCAACAGGCACAGAGGTAAGATACCTAAGGCTACTTGATTTTCCTGTATGCCATGACTTCCAAAGAACCTCATCAAGTCCCACAAACAAAACATAATTTATTCTGCCATCAAGGTGATGTGGACAGACAGCTCTTGGTTATTTGTGTAAATAGGCGAGAACTAGGCACGTATAATCCCCAACCCTGGGTTATACAAAAATCCTGCTTATTTGACTTTGGAAAATGCTACAAGATGGTTTTGTCTGGATGGATTTACGTTCCTTGTTACTGCTTGCTTAGTCTTATAGTCACATAAATTTGTAGAGCTGAACCCTGTAAATGTGCTGAGTTTGAAGTAAAAGTAGCCTTGCAATTGTTATGGGTAATCCTGTGTGGATCAGATTCTTATACTGATATACTGAAGGGACAGAGACAGACAATGATGACATGTGTGCAGACCCATGTACCCCACTCCTGCTGCGCTCAGAATTTATAGTGACATTTCATGGATGTCATTGCCTGAATCCATTCTCCCTTGTGTTCCCCCTCCTAATCCCCTACTACTTTCCAGCCCCTTCCTTTAGTATGGAACATAAGTGATTTAGAGTAAGGAAAATTGGCACAAATGCTGAAAATCCATTCTGGAAATCAAAGACCCACAAGTGAATGAATATGATATAACAACATTCCTCCATCCCCCACAACCTCAAGCCCAAGATTTCTGGGGCAGTTTTCTGCTCTATTAATAAATTGGGACGGGGGGAACTACAGAATTGGAATCAATAGTAAAAATGGTCTATGTTGGTTGTAACAACAGGGAGGGATGGAGAGAAGAGTACCATCTCTTTTCCACTGCCAAGTTTGTATCTCAGGGTAGTTTTATTTTTATTTTTAGTTTATTTGTTTCTGTTTCTGTGTTTTACTGATTATATTATTGTTGTTACCCTAGTTAGAAATAATTACCCTTCTTTACATTGAGGAGTTGGACAGTATGACTTATCATCCCTATTAGCCCTAAATTTAAAGTCCTATGATATATTGGTTGTATGACTTTGAACAAGTTATTTAATTCCTCAGACCTCAGTTTTTTCTTCTATAAAATGAAGGGGTTGGATTCTGTGGCCCCAAGGTCCTCTTTAGCTCAAATTCTAAAAGTCAGATTATCAAACATATTTGGACTTATAGCATTCATTTATAGAGAAAGAAGCTGGAAATCCAGAGAGGGACTTAGTTAAGGTAACAAGGTAAGCGAGTGACAGCTTGGGTTAAAATTCATGCTGTCTAAATTCAGTCCAGGATGGCACCATAGTGCACAGAACACCAGGAAATCTCATCTGAAGTGAGGAAATCTTATCTTCCTGAGTTCAAATATGGCCTCAGACACTTTTTTTTTTTTTTTTGCTGAGGCAGTTGAGGTTAAGTGACTTGCCCAGGGTCACACAGCTAGGACGTATTAAGTGTCTGAGGCCAGATTTGAACTCAGGTCCTCCTGACTTCAGGGCTGGTGCTCTATGCACTGGGCCACCTAGCTGCCCCTGGCCTCAGACACTTAAAAACATATTTCATTTTCCTCCTTCATGACTTGGTGAAACATTCAGGAACATTACTTTTACTCTCATACTGCTTCCATAATTCTTATTTCTATATTCAGTTCAGTAAGGAATTTATCCAGTACTTACCATGTGCAAAATGCTAGAAAACATGAAACAAAACAAAAACTAAAGCCTACAATTCTTGCCCTCAAGGATAGTACATTCTTTTAGGGGAATATGACATGGCCTTGGGGTTCTAAAACTGAGTATGATGAGATGTCAGTAGGTCCAGAGGTCTTTAGTGACCACCTGTCTGATATTGGTGGATTGGAGCAGGTCATTAAATGCCATTGAAACCTCAAAAGGCTCTGACCATCCTCCTTGCCACCCCCTTCTTCCTCCAGGCTCCTTATTTCTTCATGTCTCCCAGAGCCTTTTTAGCTTCCTTCCTGTGTGGGTGGAGAATATTTAAGCCACCCAAACCACTGAAGAAGACTTTTTCTTTGATCTGGCTCCTATGAACATGTTGTATGTCTCTTGATGGGTCAAAGAATTTGAGGAGTTAATGCCCCTCTAGAGAAAGGTGCCCACATACATCCAAGACTAATAGAGAGGTACTTTTGGCATCAGATGATGAATAAGGAAGATAACAGGAAGAAATAGAAGAATAAACTTAGTCAAACACCATCCTCCCACCTTTCTTCTTTCTTTCCTTTCCTTACTCTGCTCCCTTACCTCATCATTCCATTATCTTATCAAGCAAAATGAAAGGAAAACAGACTCCTTGGCTGGAGCAGTTCCCAAGGTGAAATGCTTTTTCACTTGAAGAAAGGGAAAACAAGGAGATTAAATCTAGAAACCAGTCCTATCCTACTATTCATAACCAGGACTAAATTTATTATTTCATTTGCTGAGAACAGACCTAACAAAATATGGCACCATAAGAGACTGGCTCACTAGAGGATTGTGGCTTCAAAAAATAAGATGAATAATAAATAATAGAGAGATAAAAATGCTTTGTAATTAATACATTAATTGTATATGTAAAGGAGTTTTAAAGCCCTCACTGGATTGGAAAGTGTGATGGGTTTGAAATGAGAGGACTGGATTTCAAATCCCAGCTCTGCCATTCACTGCCTTGTGATAGTGGGCAAGTCAAAACCTCTCTGAGTCTGGTTTCCTCATTTGAAAAAAAATTGGGGTATCTTTAAGATCCCTTCTTGCTCTAAACTTATGATCCTATTATCATTTATTAATTTACAGACAGTTCTTTCTTTTTTTTTTTTTTTAGTGGAATGGATTTTTATCAGTTACTAGGTAATGCCTTGTATAGGCTTATAGATCCAGAAATGAGAGACACCTCAGAGTCCTATCCAAGAAAGGATTTGGAGCCAAATTCTCACACACCACAGCCATCGCCAATGCCCTTCCCACTGTGGTATCATACCATCTACCCCAAGCCCTTCATTTTAGAAATAAGGAAACTTAAGCCCTGTGACTTGAATTGCCCAGTCAGGTAATAAGAAGCAGAATTGAGATCTCAAATTGGTTCTTTTATTTTTTAATTAAAGTTTTTTATTTTCAAAACATATGCATTCACTCTTACAAAACTTTTGTGTTCCCAAATTTTTGTCCCTTTCCTTCCCCTTACCCCCTGCTCTAGGTGGCAAGTAATCCAATATATATGTGCAATTTAAACTTGGTTCTTAAATCCAAGTCCACTGTACTGATGTCTTTTAAGAGAGAAGTGAATAAAGCTTCATTATTGTTTAGTCATGTCCAATTCTTCATCACCCCTTTTGAGCAGCAAAAGATACTAGAGTGGTTTGCCATTGCCTTCTCCAGATCATTTTATAGATGAACAACTGAGGCAAATGGGGTTAAGGGACTTGCTAAGAAATTTGAGCTCATGAAGATGAGCTTTACTGAACCCAAGTCCAGTGCTCAATCCACTGCACCACCTAGCTACCCTGAAGTGCAAGAGAACCTCACGTTCAAATCCTAACTCTACCATTCTTGCTATCTGGATAGTGACATTTAACTCATTTGTAAAATGGGGTGTGGGGATTAAGGGTTGGGGTCATGTAAAAATTTCTTGGGCAAAAAGGGATTGTGAATAGAAAAAGCTTAAGAAGCCCTGGTCTAAACTCTAGATTTATAGATGCTGACTTTACTTTTCACTAGAAGTCAAAGGGAAGTTGGATGACCACTTGTCATGGATGTTGGAGTTACCCTTGCAAACTTCAGATAAAATCTTAACTGCTAAGGTTATATCCAGTTCTTCAGAATCTCTGATTCTTAAGATAGCTCCAATTATTGATTTCAACAAGTTGCTTTTATATGTTGCTTAAAAGATATTTCAAGTGTTATAGATAGTTCTTTGATGTCACAGGAAGGGTAATTAAAATACTAAGCTTACTTTGATTATTTCTTAGCCTTCTATTTTTAACTAATTAGGGTATTGAAAAATTGAAGGAACTCATTTGGATATGATGAAGTTTGAAATTTTGATCTTCAGACTATTTAAACATTCAACTATTAATTCCTCTTGAAAAACTGCATGTTTGTTCCTGGCTCAGCTCAAGCACTACCTCCTACTGAAAACCTTTCCTGATCATTGAAATCATTAGAACTTTCCCTGGCCCTTCCCTTTCTATTCTTTTATGGACTTTGCATATTTTAAAATTTGGGTACTTTTTATGTTGGCTACCTGAGGGCAGAAATGGTTTCAAATTTATCTTGGTGTCCTGAGAATCTAGGATACAACCTGACACACAGCAGGGATTTAATGAATGTGTAAAAAAGAAATCCCCAACAACAGGACAGAGGTGGACAAGCTGGGGATGGTGAGAAGGCTATCTTTGTGGTAGCAATGAAGAGATGAATAGAGGCTGCTGGTTAAAATCTGAGTGAAGAAGACATCACATAAAATGTGAAAGCTTAGGAAAAATCTAATTCTTCAACTTATAGATGAAGAGACTGAAGCTCTAGTGCTCCAAAATTCTGGTTTTGGTTTGGTCACATAATGAAACAGTAAGTTCTTAATTGATTAGTAGTTCCAAAAATTAGACTTCCCATCCCAGAGAACTTGAGTTGAGCTCATTCAGCTTCCAGCCATTTACCTGCCTTCTCAAAGAAGCCAGTATCTCATGAGAAAATCTCTGTGTCTGGAGGAGCATTCAATTACTATGAGAAAATGGTGGTGACGAGCATAACAGGATTGTTTTTAGACATTTAAAAATTCATACAGTTTTCTACATGTAATCACTGGCCACTTTTAACAACAGTACTTTCTTCTGTATTACAATATTTCTCCATTTTTCCTTATAGGAAAACAGAGGCACAACACTGTAAAATGAATGCCTTTTGTCACATTTAACCAGCCTAGGGAGTGGCAGGACTGGATTTAGAAATTGAAGCTTTTGTTGATCCTGACTATCTCCTCACTGCAGGGCTTTTGGAGAGATGATCTGTGCTAGGAGAGAGAGGGTGGAAACAGCTTTCAAATTTTTTTTGTAGAGTCATTCAGTTTACTCTTGAAAAGTTGATAGAGGCTGTTGGAAAACTGTTGGGTTGATCTTCAGAGGATTTAATTATTGAAGGGAGAAAAAAAAATTGTTGAGTTACCCTTGCAAACTTCAGATAAAATCTTGACTTGGGCATTAAGTATTGATCCCAGATTAGGGAAGGGGAAAAGAAAAAGGAGACGTTCCAAGGTTCTGTCCTTCTGACTGGGTTATATAAGATGGGTTTTAGGAGGACAGCCATGTGCTGGCTGGCTCAGCATTAGCTGGAGAATGGCAGGGGAATAAGGTGAAAGCATTTCCTCCCCATGAGGTAGTTTAGGCCTTTCTGAGTTTTCTCCCATACTCTTCTCAACTCCTACCCTTGTCCCCCAAGCTTTGGTGACAAAGTACAGTGTGGGCTTTTGACTTGTGAAAAGGAGAGACTTTCCAGAAAGGGAGTTTATAGTGATAGTCTCTACCTTCCATAATTTATTTTCAAAGAAGGGAGTAATAAATCCCACTAGGATTGGTCTTTGTTACAAGGAGACATTATTGCTGGCGTCTCCAACCTCTAACTCCAGAAACTTTCTCCTGATCCCTGAAACAGCTGGATTCCTGGCCCTTGGGAAGGGAAGCTGAATGGTTTGGAGTCCAACCAATAGTTAAGCTAGTGTATTCAAAGTATATCAGGTAGGAGGCTGACAAAGGGCAGCAAGGGAGGGATTGGTTTCTAGCTGAGTATAGAAAAGGAGTTTTGATCACCAGTGCCCTCACCCTCCTCCCTGGGTCTCCCATTACCCAGCAGGTCTGTTTGCTTCAAAACAGTGCCAAGAGCAATGGAACAGGATATGCTGTGAGAAAAATAAAGACTCGAGTGATAGATGACTCGTTTCTCAACTGTTAACAGTCACTTATTAAATGTAATGCTAATGGTTTTTTAGAGGAATAACAAGCCTACAGATAGCTCTCTCCCCCTAGGATGGCATTGGTTAGGAGAAGGGAAGGTCTGTTACACCTAAATCGTGGATGTTTAATCTCAGAGATTAGCATGGACAGGATGCCTAGTGGCTTGGATACTGGTTGGAAGGAACTTCCTATTATTATCTTTTACTGTGTGATGGAGCCATGAGACTGGAGAGATCAAGTTTCGATCTCTCACCTATGACTCCTTGGCCCTAATGAATTGTTAGGTGACACTCCTCCACCCATTCCTTTCTTTTCTTGCATTTCTCCTTTCCCGGAATTTCGGTAGGTCTTTTGTGCAGCCCACTCCTGAAGTAACAGAGCCATCAACATCCTTCCTAAAAATGCCACATGAAAAATATGCTCTGGCCAGAGCAGAGTGCTAGGGGGACAATCACCGCCTTAGTCCTACATTCTATGCTGGTCTTTTTGCAGCCTGAGATTGCATCAGATTTCTTCAATGCCATAACATACTGTTGACTCATTGTGCTTGAAATTCACTAAACCACTCAGATATTTATCCAGAAAAATTAGCATCTAGCCATGCTTTCCCAACCTAATATCTGTCAAGTTGATTTTTTTTAACCTAAGTATAAAATTAACAACCTCTATCTTCCTTCAAGGTTCAGCCAAATACCATCTCTTAATTGTTAGTGTCTCTATGTATTATTGTGTATATGTTACAGATAAAAGTGGTAGCTTGTCTGGATGGAAATAGAACTGGTTTCGGCACCACTAGGCAAGTCACTTAAATCTCTCCATGCTACAAACATCTCTTTAAGATTAAGTTGCTGAGAAGGTGATGATTTGCATTGATAGAGGAAGTTTCTTCAATGAAAGTTCCCTATCCTAATACAATTTCAGGTCCAGTTCATGTACTTAACTATGTACATTATCTTTCTGTTAAGGCAGGAACTGCTTTTGTATGTTTATTTAAGGGGGGGAAGATTTCATATTCCTAATACCTAGCACAATACAATTTAGGAGGCACTTAGTGCTTTTTGAATGGGAGAAAAAATAACTTTTAGAGGTGATAGAGCAATTAAGTTATACAATCTTGACCTGAGAAAATTCCCTGAGAATAAACATCAAGGACTGTGTCTGGATTATTAATTCAGTCCACAAAATATTTATTGAGTGCCTACTGGATACAGGCCACTGTTGGAAACATAAACAAAGATGATGAATAAAATCCGATATTTGCCCTTAGGAAGTTTAGAGTCAAGACTGATATATCACAATCACACATAACCTCATATTACAGATCTTTGGAAAATGAGCTTCTCAGAATTCCCAGTGGAATTTCTGGATATAGTTACCTCAACCAAGAGAGAGGTATAGTGTGATATAGTGCCAGAAAGTCCTGTACTCTCTAATTCTTCCACTGACTGCTATTTTCATCATGTTACCACCCCACCAAACCTCTCCAACTCCCATCTCTATGAATCTGTATTCTTATTGAGTCATTTCAGACATGTCTAAGTCTTTATAATCTTATTTGGGGTTTTCTTGGGAAAGATACTGGAGCAGTTTGCCATTTCCTTCTCAGCTCATTTTATAGATGAGGAAACTGAGAACAGGATTAAGTGATCACAAAGCTAAGAAGTTTGTGAGGCCAGATTTTAACCCAAGAAGATAATTCTAGGCCTGGCATTCTATCCCCTGCATCATCTAGCAGCCCTTATAGTGGTGATACTTTGTTGAGCTTACCCACTTTCAAGATCCTCAATAACTTTGTCTGACTCTGACCATCCTTCCCACTGTTCCTTCCCTGGAACCTTTACTCTTAGAAGGTTGGTCTCCTTGATTTCCCTCCCTTCACTCACTCAAGTTGCTGCTTCTGCCTCAATTCCACTGTCATTTTTTTTTCATCTCTTTGGATCTCATTTGTTATTCAAAGCTGTCTCATTCTCTTCATCTTGGATCATATTTATTATTCAAGGCCCAGTTCTTCCATTAAGCCTTCCCTGTGCCACTGCAATCCCCAGTAATATCTCTCTCCTGATTTCTTATTGCATTTACATCCTGTATCTCACCCTTGGTGCCAGGACTGGTACTGTTGTTTATTGTTCTCTGTTGTGTCATATATCTTAGGTCAGCATACCCAACTTGATTATAAAACTCTTAGAGGGCAGGGATTCTGTTTTACTTCTCTAGTGACTGCTATAGTACCGTGTATATTAAAGGGTTTGGAGTTGGGGCTCCATTAACATTTGAAATGTTGATTTCTTCTTAGAACGGCAGATTGCAGGGTCAGAACAGACCCCAGTAGCCAAATTCCTACCCATCCATGAAAAAAAAATGCTTTTTTGATATAGCCATCAATTGATCATTGGAGAATCTTGATTTAAAACCTATTTCATTCTGAGTGACTTTCCACTAAGTCATATAAGTCTTCGAGTCCCTGTTTCTTCATTTGTTGAATAGGAGAGTTGAGACTAAATGACCTCTAAGTTTTTTTTCCTGATCTGAATCAATGACCTTTTGACAGTCTCCAAAGAAGCACAATCTACTGCTTCCCAGGAGATCCCATTCACCTTTAAGAATAGCTCTAATTGTTTGGATGTTTTTCCTTATATCAAAGCCCAAGTCTGTATTCTCCTAACTTTTACTGTTTTTTTGTTTTGTTTTGTTTTTTTCCTAGCTCTGCCCTGTAGGGCAGAGCAGAAAAAGTCTAATCCCTTTTCCAACTGACAGCTCTTTAAGTACTTGAAGATAACTTTCATGCCTTTTCCCTCCAAGTTTTCTCTAGGTTAAATGGGCCTTCTTTCAGCTAATTCTTATATGGAATAAAACTCAAGACCCTTCCCTATCCTAGTTACTCTTCTAATGGAAATTGCATCCTTCCTGCCCGGTTTCTAATTTCCACTTTGCACTGATATTATTATTATTATTATTATCATCACCAACTTCAATTATATTAATTATGATAATTGTTAGCATTTGTATAGTGTTTTCAGGTTTGCATATTTCTTTTTGTCCAACCAACAATCTTGGGAGGGAGGTGCTATTATATTTCTCATTTTATAAATGAGGAAACTGAGGCAGACAGAGGTAATGTGAGTTACCCAGGGTCACAGAACTAGTAGGTATCTTGAGTTTAGATTGAATATTAGAGGCAAAATCTAGGAAAAAGTCAGTGGTATCTCAGAAATTTTGAAACTTACTTGCAACCTTGGCTCTTGTGATTTTCCCAGAGCTTCTTAAGGAGCTTTGACCTTAGATGTCAGATTCTGAAAATAGGGAGAGGTTTGTTTGTTTTTGTTTTGTTTTGTTTTGTTTGTTATTGTTCAATCATATATGACTTTTTATAACTTGGCAAAGATACTGGAATGGTTGGCCCATTGCCTCCTCAAACTCATTTTACAGACGAGAGGAAACTGAGGCAAACAGGGTTAAGGATTCACACAGTATCCGAAAACAGATTATAACTCAGGTTTTCCTGACTGTAGGCCTGGTACTCAATCCACTGCATCATCTATTTCTTGGTTCTTGGTGCCTGAAGAGCCCAAAGTGCCCTATGCTTAGAAATTTATTCTCAAAATTGATAAAGTTAGATTATCCCTATTTTACAAAATGAAAAACCAAATTTCAGAAAAGTTAAATCTCCCATTCAAAGTCATACAGTAAATTAATAGAAAATCCATTTAAAGAATCTAGCTCTCATCATGGCAGACAGTGCTTTGGAATTCCCTTTGTTGACTGGAAAGAATGTATAATAAAAGAGATTGGAGCAGGAGTTTTTAACTAAAGACCCCTGAATTTGTTTTTGTTTTGTTTTTGCCTCAATCCTGATGACAATTTTTATATTATTAGTTTCCTTTCAATCCTATGTTTTCTTTTTTGTATTTAAAAACATTATTCTGAGACTTGATCTATAAGCATGTTGTTTTTTTTTTTTTACTAGTCAGAGGGGATTGTGATACAAAAGGTTAAAAACCTATATCCCTAAAATTGTGTTTATGTAAAGGGTTTTGTTACCCAGAAAACTGAATTGTCTTGAATTCACGTTGAAAACTTGGAGTGCATCTCAATACCTAAAGGCAATTGTCCTAAGTGTGAGGTAGAAGCCATTCACATAATCACTTTATTTACTAAAGGCTGAAATGATGGAGGCCAGATGGTTTTTC
>JAJPUD010011070.1:23497-56892 GCA_023553655.1 Myrmecobius fasciatus | reverse complement strand
TAAAGGTCTCATCTCTAAAATATATAGAGAATTGTCTCATATATATAAGAATTCAAGCTATTCTCCAATTGATATATGGTCAAAGGATATGAACAGACAATTTTCAGATGATGAAATTAAAACTATTTACAATCATATGAAAAGCTGCCCCAAATCACTATTGATCAGAGAAATGCAAATTAAGACAACTCTGAGGTACCACTACACACCTGTCAGATTGGCTAAAATGACAGGAAAAGTTAATGATGAATGTTGGAGGGGATGTGGGAAGGCTGGGACACTAATAGATTGTTGGTGGAGCTGTGAACGGATCCAACCATTCTGGAGAGCAATTTGGAGCTATGCTCAAAAAGTTATCAAACTGTGCATACCCTTTGACCCAGCAGTGTTTCTATTGGATTTAAATCCCATAGAAACCATAAAAGAAGGAAAGGGTCCCACATGTGCAAGAATGTTTGTGGCAGCTCTTTGTGTAGTGGCTAGAAACTGAAAGGATGCCCATCAATTGGAGAATGGCTGAATAAATAATGGTATATGAATGTTATGGAACATTATTGCTCTGTAAGAAACAACCAGTAGGACGATTTCAGAGAGGCCTGGAGAGACTTGCATGAACTGATGCTGAGTGAAACGAGCAGAACCAGGAGATCATTATACACGGCAACAACAATACTATATGACGATCAGTTCTAAAGGACATGACTCTCTTCAACAATGAAATGCTTCAAACCAGTTCCAATTGTTCGGTGAAGAGAGCCAGAGAGAGGGATGTGAAATGTGCACCACAACATAACATTTTCATGTTCTCTATTGACGTTTGCTTGCATTGTATTTCCTTTATCAGATTATTCTTTCTTGTAGATACGATTTTTCCTGCACAAAAACTGATGTGTGGCAATAACTATACATATATTCGATTTCTTAAGTATTCTAACATAATTATCACGTAGTGGATATCCTGCCATCTAGGGGAGGGGTGAGGAGTAGGGGGGAAAATTTGTAACAGAAAGCTTTGTAAGGGTTAATGTTTAAGAATTATCCATACTTATGTTTTGCAAATAAAAAGTATTAATAAATAAATTTTAAAAAAAGAAAAAAAAGATAGATTTGGCAAAATGGGAAAAGAAAACATCTTAAAAATGGATTTGGCAAAATGGAAAAAAAAACATAAATCCTTGAAAAACAGAATTTGTGAAATGGAAAAAATTCAATGAACAAAGCAATCATTTAAAAGTTTAATTGGCCAAATGCAAAAAGAGATTAAAAAGCTAACTGAAGAAAATAATTGACAAAAAATATTGGAATTGAACAAACCAAAATTAATGACTCAATAAGACATCAAGAATCAGTCAAACACTCTAATACATTGTTGGTGGAATGGATCCAGGCATTCTGGATAGCAATTCGGAACTATACCCAAAGGGCTATCAAATTGTGCATACCCTTTGATCCGGTTGTATCTCTACTGGGCTTGTATTTCAAAAAGATCTTAAAGGAGGGAAAGGGACCCACATGAGCAAACGTGTTTGTAACAATCCTTTTTGTAGTGGCTAGAAACTGGAAACTGAATGGATACCCATCAGTTGGAGAATGGGTGAATAAATTATGGTGTATGAATGTTATGGAATATTATTGGTGTATAAAAAAATGACCATCAGGATAATTTCAGAGAGGCCTGGAGAGACCTATATGAACTGATGCTGAGTGAAGTGAGCAGAACCAGGAGATCATTGTATATAGCAACAGCAAGATTATAGGATTATCAACTGTGATGGATTCATATGACTCTTTTCAACAATGAGATGATTCAGGCCAATTCCAATAATCTTGTGTTGAAGAGGGCCATTTTTACTCAGAGAGAGGCCTGTGGGATCTGAGTGTGGATCACATCATAGCATTTTCACATTTTTTTTGTTTGTTTGCATTTTGTTTTCTTTCTATTTTTTTTCCTTTTTGATGTAGTTTTTCTTGTACAGCATAATTGTGGATATATGTATAGAAGAAATGCACATGTTTAACATATATTGGATTACTTGCTGTCTAGAAGAGGGGGTGGAGGGAAAGAAGGGAAAAAATGTGAAACATAAGGTTTTACAAAGACAAATGTTGAAAATTATCCAAACATATGTTTTAAAAATAAAAAAGCTTTAATAAAATAAAAGAAAAGAAGAAAAGCTATAAAAATAATTTTAAAAGTCAAATAAGAAAGGTAAAAGAAAAAATTGGGAAAAATCAAAACGTGTACAACAGAGAGTCAACAGCTTGAAAAAGGAAGGACAAAAATAACTGCAGAAAATAATTCTTCTTGAAAAATTGGTGAAATTGAAAAAAAAATCCACTGAAGAAAATAACTTTTTTAAAAATAGAATTGATCAACTGAAAAGAAGATACAAAAGCTAATTGAAGAAATTATTTCTTCTGATGCTGTTTTACCGTGAGGGGTTATATATTTTCCTCTGTTTATTTATTATTTTGATTTTTTTTGACTGATGCTTAATGTGCCTTAAGATCACTAGCTTCCACTTGCTTGATTCTACTTTTATGTAATTAATTTCTTCAATATTGTACTAGAAATGTTAGTTTTAGCAATAAGAGAAGAAAAAGAAATTGAAAGAATTAGAGTAGACAATGAGGAAACAAAACTATCACTCTTTGTAAATGATATAAGATATTTAAAGAATCCTAGAGAACTAAAACTAATAAAGCCTAGCAGCAAGAGATAGAAAGAGAAATTTCATTTAAAATAAATGTATATAATATAAAATATCTGAGATGATAGCACATTTATAACCTATTTTAAATTTCCTAACACCCTCAGGAGAGAAAAGGGGAAGGAGGAAGGGAGAAAAATTTGAAATTCAAAATTTTATAAAAATGAATGCTAAAAATTTTCTCAACATGTAATTGGCATGTATCTGAGGAAACAACAAAATACTTTTGAATTTTGTCCTTTCCTCCCTCTCTCTCTCTGTCTCTCTGTCTCTCTCTCTCTCTCTCTATATATATATATATGTATTATGCATATTTATAGATATATGAAAGAAGGTTACATCAAACTCTCATATGAATATCGCAGATAGGTAGAAAAATGACTAGATAGATAAGTTATGTGTGACAATTTAATTTAAAAGGTTGTGAATGGAATTGGGTATATTTTGCATACACAAAATAAGGAATACTTCAAAAGTTCTATTGCAATTTAAAGATTAATTTTATTTTTAATAGTATTTATTTTTCCAAATACACGTAAAGATAGTTTTCAAACCGTGTGTTCAAATTTTGTTCTGTAGCACTGTGTTTCCATTTGTGATTTCCTATTGTTAATTTCTGAAACTACTTTCAACCAGAATACTTTCCAGTTTTCTCAGTAGTTCTTGTTGAGTAATATGTTCTTTTTCTAATGATTTGTGTACTTAGACCTGTCTACTATATATACCTGTTTCTAAGTCTTTTCATTTAGTCTCTTTTACTGATTAACCCATTTTATTCCATATTAGATATTTCTATAATTACTGCTTTGTAATATAATTTAAGATCTGGTAGTGCTAAGTTCTTTACCTTGCTACTTTTTTCATTATATTTCTGGACATCCTTGACCTTTTATTCTTCCAAATTAACTTTGTTACTCTCTTGTCTAATCTTTAAAATATTCCTTTGACATTTTGATTATTATAGTAAATCTGTAGAAAGGTTGAAACAGTATTCCAATTTGTACTGTATTAACATCTTCTAGGCATGAATCTATACTATCTCTTTTATTATTTGGGACTTCTTTAATTTTCATAAAAGTTGTTGTGTAGCAAATTTATATTGCTGAGTAGATATTAGCCTTCCAAGATATACAATTACATTTATCTAAGTCGTGCATGTGTCTTGGTATGATAATTCCCAGATTTTAATGTGTTTTGTTGTTATCTTAAATGGAATAACTCTTCCTGCCATTTTCTCTTGGATTTAGTTGGTAACATACAGAGAAGTTGATTATTTTTATGGATTTATTTTATATCCTGCTAGTTTGCTGAACATATTGATTGCTTCAATTATTTTAACCCCATAGGTTCTCCAGGGTTTTAAAAAGCAATTCACTGTGTCACCCAAATATAGAGGTAATTTGTGTTCTTGTTGCCTGTGCTTAATTCATTTTTTCTCATTTGATTTTTATAACTCCCATTTCTAGTACTGGGTTAAATAATAAATGACACAGAAAGTATACTTGTTTTATCCCTGATGTTACTAGGGAACACTCCAGCATGTCTCTGGTAGGTTAAAGCCTATATCTTGTTTGTTTTTACCAAAAGATGCTTATGATATGAAGTAAAATTTCTTTCATTTCTATGATTTTTCATGTTTTTTGAAACAAAAATGAGTGATGCATATTGAATGAATTTTCCCTATCTGTTGAAATCTATTCATTTCGCTATCTATGGATAATCATGTTATATTTTGCTACAGATCTACAGTGTTCTACCTATTTCACCTTGGACCAGTCACAACTCCCTGGACTTCAAATTCATTTTTTAAAAGGACAGGGATGCACTTTTGAGAAGGAAATAATAAAGAAGGGGAATAAACTTTTATTAAATACCTACCATGTGCCATGTACTTTGATGATCATGTTGCAAATAATATTTTATTTGAAATATCCAATACAAAATTTATATTCCTATAACACAATGTCATCTCCAGCAATTTTTTTGAATTTTTAAAATATTATTTTGCTTTCTGTGATTTTTCTCTATTATTGCTATATAATTAACTTTTTGAGTTCTATATTTCCAATTTCTCTTATGTTTCTAGAGTGCAAACTGCTTTGTTAAGCCCTTTTAGCTTTTATTGTAAACTATCAGTTCTCTTTTTGAACTTTTCAATGATAGCTTTAATTTTGATATTGTTTCTTTCTTCAGTGTTTTTGTTACTTTTTTCCCTCTCTTAACCTTCTGGAAACTGAGCATTCTTATGTTCATTCTATTCTTTTTTTTTCTGTTTTCTGGTTGTAATCATTATAGGATTATTTTCTTCTGGAAATTTTCTGCTCTGGCATTTTACTTAATAGTCTATCTTAATTACAATTATAATATTTTGGGATACTCTGTTTTTTTTCTCTGCTGATTTTTCTACAGGGATGCCCTTATGCGAATTCTTATTTTGTCCCCCATGTTGTTGTAATTGTTTTTATTTGATTTGGTACATGTTTGCTGATTTAAGATGATAAACTTATAGACAATATCTCACTCCACTTTCTTGTTAGAAATCCCTTTAAGGATCTTTGAAAAAATAGTACTTTGTGGAGCTAAGTAATTTGAAATAAAAGAAAGCTTAGAGGTGACACATTTCAATTTTTTTTCTCAGTATAGAAATAACCTCTATAATAGTTTGTTGTAGAATAATTATTCATATTTCTACCCCTAGGTGTTGGTATAACCAAAAGTTCCATTTTCAACATATTTCTCCTTTCCTCTTTCTCCCATTTTCTTCTTCCCCTCTTTCTCTCCCTTCCAATTTTTCCTCCCCCTCCCTCTCCCTTGATCTCTATCAGTTCCAATGGTTTCATATACTCTTTCTAAGCACTTAACTCCCAAATCAACATACTTTGTTCTAATCTTTCTTTTATATTCCAGTATTATATCTCCAAGTGCCTGATAGACATCTCCACCTGAAGGATTTATAAACATCTTAAATACATCTCTCTTCTTATCTCCCCTACTTCTTTAGAGGTCACAACTATCATTCTAATTAAACTAAGTACTCAGGAGCTAGTTATTCTTAACTCTTTCCTCCCATATTCCACTCAGCAAATCTATTCACATTCATCTTGTCAATTCTAACACCACAAAATCTTTCACAGATATAACCTCTCTACTCACAACAGCCACTCTAATTGAGATCTTCAGCATCTCTTGCCTACACCATTGTAAGAAACCCCTAATTGATCTCCCTCCATCCAATTTTTACTCTTAAATCCGTCTCTTACACAGAAGCCAAAGTAAATTCTTAAAACAGATCTGATGATGTCATAGTCCTGTTCAAGAAGCAGATGACTCCCACTTGCCCCCAGGGTAAGATACATTATTCCTCAGTTTGACACTTAAAATCTTTCAAAATTTAGCTCTGAACTATTTTTTGGGGTTAAATATGTGTAATTATTTTATTTTATTTTTTTACACACAGAGATTTTAATAATGATTTAAAAACAAAATGTTCTAAAAACAAGAGAAAAATCTATAAAGTTTTCTATGTAGGCTTTTATCTCTCACATTGACTCGCATGTTTTTCTTTTTTTATTAAAGCTTTTTATTTTCAAAACATATGCATAGATAATTTTTTCAACATTGACCCTTGCATAACCTTGTGTTTTAGATATTCCTTCCCCCCCATCCCTCCCCAGATGGCAAGGTATCTAATATATGTTATATATGTTAAAATATATGTTAAATTTAATATGTACAAACATATTAATATAATTCTCTTGCTGAACAAGAAAAATCAGATAAAAAAGGAAAGAAAATGAGTAAGAAATAAAAATGTAAGCAAATAACAACAAAAAGACTGAGAATGTTATGTTGTAATCCACATTTAGTTCCCACAGTTCTCTCTCTGGGTGTAGATGGTTCTCTTCATCATAAGACCATTGGAACTGACATCAATCATGTCTTGTTGGAAAGAGTCACATTCATCAGAATTGATCGTCATATAATATTGATGTTGTTGTGTACAATGATCTCCTAGTTCTGGTCATTTCACTTAGCATTAGTTCATGTAAGTC
This sequence comes from Myrmecobius fasciatus, assembly GCA_023553655.1. Taxonomy (NCBI): domain Eukaryota; kingdom Metazoa; phylum Chordata; class Mammalia; order Dasyuromorphia; family Myrmecobiidae; genus Myrmecobius; species Myrmecobius fasciatus. The sequence goes on along the minus strand of JAJPUD010011070.1, from coordinate 50,129 downwards.
TCTTCGGGTCTTTCTGAAGTCATTCTTCTGATTATTTCTTATAGAACAATAATATTCCATAACATTCATACACCATAACTTATTCAGCCATTTTCCAACTGATGGGCATCCACGCAGTTTCCAGCTGAATTATTTTTAGAAGAAAAAATTATACATCTTTATTTACATGTCTTTCCAAGATGATTATGGAATACCTACTTTCCAAAAAAATACCTACTTTTCCATATTCTAGCCAAACTAGCTTTTTTTTTTCTTTTACTGCTCTGTAAGGATGAACTATACAAAATTCCATTTACTTCTCTCATACCTTTACAAAGCTATATACCATCCCTGGAATGCTTTCTTTCATTACCCCTAATCTTGGAATCCAGTTCCCTTCAGGATTCATCTTAAATGGCCATTCCCACAAGAGACATTTCCTCAATCTCCTACATGTTAATGCTTCTCTTAAAATCACTTAATGCTTCCCTTGAAATCACTTAGTATGTATTTTCTGTATATGTGTGTATATATGCATATGAGTATATATACATATACTCACATACATATATAAGGATCATCTCTAACTTCTGTCTGTTTGTCTGTCTGTCTCTTCATCCCTCCCTTCTTGTCTTTTTTTCTCTCTACCCCACTCCATAGAAGATAAAGAAGGGCCTTGAGAATTGTTTAATTTTTTTGTTTTGTTTTTTGTACTTACAGCACATTCCTAGCATAAAGTCAAACACAGTAGGTACTTAATAAAATGTGTTGATTAAATCTTCTCTAATTGATCACTTTTCTCCTTTTTTTGCTGAGGCAATTGGAGTTAAGTAAGTTGCTCAAGGTCACACAGCTAGCAAGTATTAAGTGTCTGAGGCCAGATTTGAACCCAGATCCTCCTGACCTCAGGATCAGTGCTCTATCCACTGTGCCATCTAGCTGCCTCATTGATCACTTTTAGTCAATTTACTGCTTCATAAATCAGCCTTCTCTATGGTTGTGAAACTGTAATTTTTAGTAACTTCCTCATTATATTATGTCTAAATTTGCTTCAATAAAACCTCCATCTACTAGTTTTACTTTTTCCCTGTGAAGCCATATAAAACATATTTCCTTCCTTATATAATAGTCTGTCACATACCTGGAGATAGATATTCTGCATGGCTCAAAAGAGGGAAGAGATGGGAAACCACTTCCACATTTCCCACATTACATACAGAGATGCAAAGTTAACATGTGTTGTACATTGTGCTTATTTTCAAATGTTTTGGATATATTGAGCAGATATGCCCCTTTTTATTTTTTCCTTCCTTCCTTCATTTCCTCCTTTCTTCCCTCCTTCCTTCATTTTTCCCTTCCCTCCTTCCTTCATTTTTTCTTTCCTTCCTTTCTCCCTCCCTCCCTCTCTTCATTTCTTTCTTTCTCTCTTTTTTCTCTCTTTTCTCCTCCTCCTCTTCCTCTTCCTCTTCTTCTTCTTCTTCTTCTTCTTCTTCTTCTTCTTCTTCTTCTTCTTCTTCTTCTTCTTCTTCTTCTTCTTCTTCTTCTTCTTCTTCTTCTTCTTCTTCTTTACAAATCAAAGAAAGAGATCATTACATAAAAAGGTGAGTTTCTGGGACACTGATACATTGTTGGTGGAACTGTGAACGGATCCAACCATTCTGGAGAGCAATTTGGAGCTATGCTCAAAGTTATCAAACTGTGCATACGCTTTGACCCAGCAGTGTTTCTAGTGGGTCTATATCCCAAAGAGATTTTAAAGGAGGGAAAGGGACCCACATGTGCAAAAATGTTTGTGGCAGCCCTTTTTGTAGTGGCAAGAAACTGGAAATTGATAGGATGCCCATCAATTGGAGAATGGATGAATAAATTATGGTATATGAATGTTATGGAATATTATTGTTCTGTAAGAAACAACCAACAGGAGGATTTCAGAGAGGCCTGGAGAGACTTGCATGAACTGATGCTGAGTGAAATCAGCAGAACCAGGAGAACATTATACACAGCAACTATACGATGATCAATTCTGATGGACATGGTTCTCTTCAACAATGATGTGATTCAAACAAGTTCCTATTGTTCAGTGCTGAAGATAGTCATATACATCCAGAGAGAGGCCTGTGGGAACTGAGTGTGAACCACAACACAGCATTTTAACGCTTTCTATGAATATTTCCATGCATTTTGTTTTCCTTCTTAGGTTGTTTTTTTTTTCTTCTTCTCTTTCTAGATCTGATGTTTCTTGTGCAGTAAGATAACTGTATAGATATGTATGCATGTATTGTATTTGTCATATAATTTATCCTATTTAACATATATTAGATTACCTGTCATCTAGGGGTAGGGGGTGGGGGGAAGGAGGGGAAAAGCTTGGGAAAAAAAGTTTTTGCAAAGGTCAATGTTGAAAAATCACTCATATGTTTTGTAAATAAAAAGCTTTATATAAAAAAGGTGAGTTTCTAAAAATATCTGCTTTCATAGGAAACTGATAGACATTAGTAACTTGAATTTTAAACCTTGCCTTTGAAGTTCATTATTAGCATGACCTTGGGCAAGTAACTCAATTCTTCCCGGGCCTCTGTTTTCTAATCTGTAGAAAGAAGAGGCTGGACTATGTGACTTGTGAAGTCTCTTCCAATTCCTAGTCTATGATCATATGAATGTATCTTGTAAGTATATGTTTTTTTTCAAATTATAATGTACTCCACCCTCACCTATTGTGTCTGCCTTTGCAAAAAAAAAAAAAATCCTCCAAGCATCATGACCTCAAAATGAATTAATCAATAAAAAAATCTTTCAAATTTGATTTTAATCCCTTTGTTTTCCAACTCCTTATTGAGTAATTCAGAACATCTTAGAATAATCAAATCATAACAGACATGCTTATTCTTTCTTGAGTATTTGTGGTGTATGAATATCATCTCTAAAAAATCCTCAAATTGTATCTTTTACATAAACTTCCATTATAATTAAGAAAACAAAAGACTTTTCTTCTCTATTTTACAAAATTCTAGCATCCTTTCATTTTCAAGAAATTATATCCATGGACCTTCCTTCTAGGGAAGTCCTGACAAGTGTGTAATCCAGAAATACAGTGGCATATGTTTTTAAAAATGTTTCTTTCTTCCTATTCTCAAAGTTCCCACTCTCTACTCCCTTAAACTATCTTAATAGGAAACTGGACTCATAGTAGTTAGAAGTAGTATCTGTCTGCTCTTTACTAAAAAATGCTACCTCTGCTTTTGATTTTGATGTTTTTTCTACAGCATCAATGCACTATTATATTTCTTCTAACATGTTGCAGACAAAAGATCCCTGGATTCTGGGATTGGTGGAAAGATTACCAGAGCATATAATGGGAACATAATCACAGGGATGAGGTGATTGGTGGAATATATCATTCTTTGAGACTGAAGTTTGTAAATCATGTGTAGTTCCTTCAAAATCAGGCTACTACTCATACTCATGGGAAAAGGAGATGATAGAATTGACTCTACATTCTCTTCCATCCTATTTCATGTTTGGGAAAATCTAAAGACCTTCTTGGGTTTCTTGGTTTGTTGATATTGAATGAACATGTAGCAAGAACACAAGTTAAAAGGAAAGAAATGATTTTTAAAAATGTGCACACAGATTGTTAAACTCTTCTTGTTCTGTGATCAATTTAAGTTCCATGAAATAATTCATAAGCAAAAGGAATATAGCACACAACTTTATAGAAGAAAAAAAGAATATATTTACTGTGTGCACTTTGTGTTTTTGATTGTTTTAAGAAGTTATATATGTTATATATAATATGTGGAATATATATATATATAACATGGAATAATTGTTAGCTGTAGCAATAAGAGAAGAAAAAGAAATTAAAGGAATTGGAGTATTAATGAGGAATCCAAATTATCACTCTATGCAGATTATATGATGTATATGTAGAGAAACCTAGAGAATCAAGTAAAAATTACTAGAAACAATTCACAACTTTAGGAAAGTAGCAGGATACAAAATATATTCACATAAATCATCAGCATTTCTGTATGTTACCAACAAAGTCCATCAGTAAGAGATACAAAGAGAAATTCCATTTAAAATAAATGTAGATAATATAAAAAAAAAATTGGGAATCTACTTGCCAAGACAAAGTCAGAAACTATATAAAAACAATTATAAAATACTTTCCACACAAATAAAGACAGATCTAAATAATTGGAAGAATAGCAAGTGCTCATGGGTATGCTGAGGTAATATAATACTAATGACAATTCTACCTAAATTAATCTACTTATTCAGTGTTGTTAAGGACCATGCCTAAGTGTGAAGGGGCAGGTCGATTCTCTGAAAGCCCCACACAGTTTTGAATCATAACACACTTGAAGAAATTGCAAATCAACCTTTACTGACGCAGATATTGCTTGTGAATTGGGAATGAAATAAATCGGAGGCAAGAGGAAAGAGGAGGGAGGTCAGGGAATGCAACTGCCTTCCAGTCTCCTTGCATTATCATCCTCTCACATGAAGGGATCTATACAGCTGGTCAGATTTAGATCTCTAGCAGCCATTAGTAGGTGGCTCCCATGACACCCAGTAGCCACTAGCAGGTTGTCCACATAATACAGTGCCAAACCAATCAAATTACTAAAAAATTATTTTACAGAGCTGGAAAAAATAATTACACACTTCTTCTGAAAGAACAAAAGGTCAAGAATTTCCAGAAAATTAATGAAAAAATGCAAATGAAGGTGGCCTAGCTGTACCAGACTTAAAACTATATTTACAGAAGCAGTCATCAAAACATTTGGTTTTGGCTAAGAAATTGAGTAGTTCATCAATGATTATTATAATCTAATGTTTGATAACCCCCCCCCCCCAAATCCCAGCTTTGAAAAAAAAATTACTGGGAAAATTGGAAATTAATGTGGCAGAAACTAGGTGACCCACACCTAACACCCTATACTAAGATAAAGTTAAAATGGATTCATGATTCAAATATAAAGAGTGTATTATAAGTAAATTAGAAGAACAAAGAATAGTATATCTCTTAGATCTGTGGAGAAGGGAATTTGTCTTCAAAGGAGAACTAGAGTACATTATAGAATGCAAAATGGGAAATTTTGATTATACTAAGTTAAAAAAATCTTTAGGAAAAAAAACAAAACAATGCAGACAAGAGTAGAAAGGAAGTAGTAAACTGGGGAAAATGTTTACATCCAAGGGTTTGGATAAAGGCCTCATTTCTAAAATATATAGAGAATTGACTGAAACGTATAAGAATACAAGCCATTCTCCAATTCACAAGTGGTCAAAGGATATTAACAGACAATTTTCAGATAAAGATATTAAAACCATTTCTAGTTATATTAAAAATGTTCTAAATCATGATTTATCAGAGAAATGCAAATTAAAACAACTACATACCTTTCAGATTGGCTAAAATGACATGAAAAGATAATGGTGGATGTTGGAGGGGGAGAACCGGGACATTAATATGTAATTGGTGGTATTGTGAATTGATCCAATCATTCTGCAGAACAATATGGAACTATGCCCAGAGTGCTATCAAACTGTGCATACCTTTTTATCCAGCAGTGTCTTTACTAGGCATATATCCAAAAGAGATCATAAAAAAGGGAAAAGGACCTTCATATGCAGAAATGTTTGTAGCAGCTCTTTTTGTAGTAGCAATGAAATGGAAGCTGAGTGAATGCCTATCAATTGGACAATGGCTGAATAAGTTATAATATATGAATGTTATGGAATATTATTGTTCTAGAAGAAATGATCAACAGAGAGATTTCAGAGAAACCTGGAGAGACTTGCAGGAACTGATGCTAAATGAAATGAGTAGAACCAAAAGAACATTGTATACAGCAACAAGAATATTATATGATAATCAATTCTGATGGACATGGCTCTTCTCAACAATGAAATGATTCAGACCAGTCCCAATGGTCTTATGATAAAGAGAGCCCTCTGCACCCAGAATACTACAGGGACTGAAATGATCACAATATAGTATTTTCACTTTTTTGTTGTTGTTTGCTTGCATTTTGTTTTCTTTCTCATTGTTTTTCCTTTTTGATTTGATTTTTCTTGTGCAGCATGATAGCTATATATATATACATATATGTGTATATATATATATATATATATACACACACACCCAGAGAGAGAGAGAGAGAGAGAGAGAGAGAGAGAGAGAGAGAGAGAGAGAGAATTGTACATTATCAACATACAGTGGATTACTTGCCACCTAGAGGAGGGAGTTGGGGGAAGGAAGGGAGAAAAACATTTGCAACACAAGATTTTACAAGGATGAATTATGTTTATTTTGAAAATAGAAAGCTTTATATAAAAATAAACAAATGATTGTTGAATGATTAAAAAAAGAAGACCTGGCATAACTATTGTTGGAGGTGTGAAATGAATGAGCTGTTCTGAAGAGCAATTTGCAACTATGCCCACAGGGCAACCAAACTTTCTATACTTTTTGACCCAGCAAGATTACTACTAAGTCTATCCCAAAGAGATCATTTAAAAAGAGAAAAGGTCCTACATATGCAAAAATACAGTTGTTTTTGTGGTGGCAAAATATTGGAAATTGAGGGGATACCCATTGATTAAGGAATGGCTGAACAAACTGTGATATATATAAAAATAATAAGGAACAGGAAGATTTCAGAAAAAATTGTAAAGTATCATACCAATTGATTCAAAGTCAAATGAGCAGAACCAAGAAAACATTTCATACACCATCAGCAACATTATGTGATGATCAACCATAAGTGTCTCAGCTCTTCTCAGCAACATAACCATCCCAAGAAAAGTACAAAGAATTTACAAAGGAAAATGCTATCCATAATGAGATAAAGAACTGATGGACTCTGAATGAAGATCAAAGCATATTTTTACTGACTATTATTTTTCATGTTTTTTTCTTTTGTTCTGTTTCTTCTTTCGCAACTGTGAGCAATATGTAAATATATTTTATATGATAGCACATGTAAACTATATCAAATTGCCTATCATCTTTGGAATAAGGGAGAGGAGGAGAGGGAAAAATTTGCAATTCAGAATCTTGTAAAAGTGAATGCTAAAATTTTCTTGGCATGTAACAGTAAAAGAATGGAAGAAGGAAGAAGAAGAAGGAAGAAGGAAGAGGAAGAGAAAGAAGAAGAGGAGGAGGAGGAGAAGGAGGAAGAAGAATGCAATACTAATTAGGCATATGATGATAAAAGACAATGACTCAAAACTCCAGGAAGCTTTCCTTTTGGATTCTGAATTTTGAAAAAAGCAGATTTTTAAATGCTTTTCATTTGCTTCTGTTACAATTGACTATATAAAGGCCTTGTTTATCCATTCAGACTTTAAGGTATTCAGGAATTCTCTCAGACAGGATGACATTAGGAAAAATGCATAAGAGCACAAGAACATAATTTTGTAAGTATATTTAGCTCTAGGGAGAGTCACTGGAAATTTCATGCAATTCAAAGATCTTTTTGGCTGCAGAGAATTACAGTGCCTCCATTGTAATATCAACTCACAAGCCATTTGAAAGTAATATAATTGTAATTTCCAAACCTCAGATCAGCAAAACAGTATCTTGAGTTTACAAATTAGCAAAATTGAATTAATTTTTAATCTATTTTTGGTATTTGCAAATGTTTAATCTGTGAAATATGGGTGGGGATTATAATGTGTTTGTGTTTGTGTGTGTGTGTGTGCAATATTATATATTAAATAGAAGTCAGTAGATAAGGAACTAGCCTCAAAAACTGGACTTCAGTTCTTCCTAGGATACATACTGAGTGTGTGAACTTTTAAAGTACTTAGCCTCTTCATTCTTTAAACAACTTTATAGCATTAGAAATCTTTTTTAACTTTTAATTTTTTATTTTAAATCTTTTTTTAGGTTATATATGTACATTTTTTTACATATTTCCATATGGCTCATGTTGGAAGAGAAAAAACAGAACAAAAGGGAAAAACATGAAAAAGAAAAAAATAACAAAAAAAGGTGGAAACAATATTCTTCAATCCACATTCTGTCTATATGGTTCTCTCCCCGGATTCCAGTGGCATTTTCCATTAAAAGTTTATTGGAATTGTCATGGATCAATGGCTAAGTCTATCATAGTTGACCATCACATAATCTTATTGTTGCTGGGTATTATGTTTTTTCAGTTCTGCTCACATCACCCAGCATTAGTTCATATAAGTCTTTCCATGAATTTTGAAATGAGTCTTTTCATCATTTCTTATAGAACAATTATATTCCATTATCTTCATATATCATAACATTCATCCATTTCCCAATTGATGGACATTCCCTCAACTTCTAATTCCTTGCCATGACAAATAGAGCTTGTATGAACATTTTTGCACACTTGGCTTCTTTTCCCTCTTTTACGATCTCTTTCTGGTACAGATCCAGTAGTGGTATTGTTAGATCAATGTGTATGTACAGTTTTATAGTCCTTTGGATATAGTTAGTTCCAAATTGCTCTCCAGCCTTAATAAAGTTGCTGACCTTTGTTGGTAGAAATCTACTACTGTTACTACTGCTTCAGTGAGGACTATGGAAATGCCTACTGCTCCTTCACCTTCTCCTCCTCCTCCAATTACTGTTATTGCTTCTTCTATTACTAGCTAACTAGGTAACTAGCTTTTATATATTACCTACTATGTGCCAGGAACTGAGCAAAGTGTTTTACAAATATTGTATTAGTATAACCCTCACAGCACCCCTGGGAAGTAGGGTAATATATTTCTATACATATATGTATGTGTATGTGTGTGTATATATATACATACACACATATAAATTTAGGAGGAATGGAGAAAACAAATGGGTTACAGAGTTGGGATATGATCAACAGCCTAGGTTTTGTGATATAATAAATATTTTTTTGGCAAAAGTGTCACTTACTGCTTACTCAAAGATTTGTCAAATAAAAATATAAAAAAGAACTTTCAATATTCTGGCATAGTTGGGACTTAGACCATTATGAGAGAATTGTACAATGAGATTACTCTAAAGCTGAGCTATTGATTCCCAAATGCTTAATTTATTCATGAACTACCTACTTCTTCCCCCTTTTCAGGTTAAATTTAGCATTTTAATGATACTTGGGAGTCTCCAGGATGGAGGAAAAATTCCCTCTCCTAATGCAGATCAACAATTGTTCTGGCAATTAGAGTTTTAGAGAAATACTTGGACACTGAGAAGTTCAGTGTTCAGAGTAACCCCCCCCCATGATGTCTCAGATGCAAAATTTGAGGCCAGGTTTGCTGATGGTATGCTACCTCTCAAAGTCTATATAAAGGAAAAAGCAAAGGGCACTTGCAGTTCTTCCTTCTTGACCATTCTTGGAGAATGTCTTTTGTTTTCCATTTCAAGCCATTGAAATGACTTAGAGATGATATTCAATCTTAAGAACTATCTCTTAGAAAGAATTTAACTATACCTCTATCACCTGAACCAAAGTAATAAGTGGGACTGAGTCAAGATACAATTATTGTGCTACCAAATACCTGAGTGACCTGGAGGAATTCCCATCCCATTTCTGAGCCTCAGTTTACTCATCAACTGATAAGGGTGTTAGATTAGATGATATCTAAGAATTCCTGTAGCTCTAAATTTATCTAAATCTCATTTGTGGAGTTACTAGTCAACATGGATAGACTTTACTATTGGCCATGAAATGATTTACTATTGTTCAGTGATGAAAAAAGCCATGTACACTCAAAGAGAGGCCTGTGGGATCTGAGTGTGGACCACAACATATCATTTTCATGCTTTCTGTTGCTTGCATTTTGTTTTCCTTCTCAGGTTTTTTTTTCTCCTTGTAGATCCAATTTTCCTTGTGCAGAAAGATAATTGTGTAAATATGTATACACATATTGGATTTATCATGTATTTTAACATAATTAGCATGTATTGGACTATCTGCTATCTAGGGGAAAGGGTGGGGGAAAGAGGAAAAAAAAATTAGAATGGAAAATTTTGCAAGGGTTAATATTGAAAAATTACCCATGCATATGTTTTACAAATAAAAAGCTTTAATTTAAAAAAAATAAAATTTCCCCTAAAAACTGCTTTGGTTGCATTCCATAGGTTTGATATATTGTTTCATTATTGTCCATTTCTTGGATGAAATTATTGATTGTTTCTGTGATTTGTTGTTTGATCCACTCATTTTTTAGAATTATATTATTTAATTTCTGATTGGTTGTTAGTGTATCTTTCCCTGACCTTTATTGAATATAACTTTTATTGCATTGTGGTCTGAAAAAGAAGCATTTACTATTTCTGCCTTTCTGCATTTGATTATAAAGTTTTTATGCCCTAATACATGGTCAATTTTAGTGTAAGTGCCATGTACTGCCAAGGAAAAGGTGTATTACTTTTTGTCTCTATTTAATTTTTTCTAGAGGACTATTCTACTTACATTTTCTAGGATTCTATTAACCTTCCTAGTTTCTGCCTTGTTTATTTTGTGGTTAGATTTTTCTTATTCTGAGAAGGGAATATTTAGGTCCCCAACTAATACAGTTTTCCTATTTTGTGCTATAACTGACATTTCCTGTAGAGATTTGGATGCTGAACCACTTGGTGCATATATATTTAGTATCAATATTACTTCATTATGTATGGCACCTTTTAAAAAGATGTATTTTCCTTTCTTATCTCTTTTAATTAAACTATTTTAACTTTTGCTTTATCTAGAACAGAATTGCTACCCCTTATTTTTTTGTGTCAGATGAAGCATAATAAATTCTGCTCCAGCCGTTTACCTTTACTTTGTACGTATCTGTATCAAATGCGTTTCTTGTAAACAAGATATTGTAGGATTCTTCTTATTAATCCACTCTGCTATTTGCTTCTATTTTATGGGAGAGTTCATTCCATTCACTTTCACAGTATTTCTCTCCATCCTATTTTCTTCTCTATATACACTTTTCTTCTGTCTTTCCACCCTCTCCCTCCTTAATTGTGTTTTGTTTTTAACCCACACCACTTACCACCTGCCTTATAGTCTATCACCCTTGCCCTCTTCTCTTACTTTTTTTCCTAGCATTTCTCCCCTTTCTTCTCTCTGGCCCCTCCTTTTCTTTTCTCTTTCTCCTCCTACTTCTTTATAGGGTAAGAAAAATTTCTATATTGGAATGCTGAAGTTATTCCCTCTTCAAGCCAAAACTGATGAGATTAAGCTTCAGACAATGCTCATCCCCTTCACTTCTTTCCATTGAATATCATGTGCCTTTTGTACCTCTTCATGTGATCTAATTTGTCTCATTATATCCCCCTTTTCCTCTTCTCTCAGTACATTTATCTTAATGCCACTTCTTAATATATTTTTCTTTGATATCATCACATCGAAGTCCCTTCACAACCACACCCTCAGTACATTGAAGCCCCCTCTAACAATAGCATATAATGTCATTTGACTTTGAGCACAGGAGCCCCTAATGTTTGGTGTTTGCTTCTAGCAGGAGATAACTTTGTTTTTTTCCAGGAAACAGCCTGGTTTACTAGAATTTGCCTTCTGATCTGGACTGGAGGCTGCCCCACTAGTCTGCTTCTCTACTGAGCCATGATTGTGGGTCTCTGTTGTTGATCCACTATGTTTAAGAACCTCTCACTGGCTTTCCCAGACTCCATCTGAGCAGGGCTGAACACCCTTTCACCCCAGTAAGACTGATCTATCTTGAGCTGGAGAGTGGTTTCATTCAGTCAGACTTTGTTCAGAGGCTCAGTTTCATGTGGTTTTTGAAGGAAACTGGGAGAGCTTGAGCAGCTTCTTGGCTTCATTCTGCCATCTTGACTTCACCCCTGGAAGTCTCAAAGTCTTCATGAACTGATTACTTCCTACAATTCTAGCATTTTCATACCTTACTCTTCTCCAAGGCTAGGATGCTCTGTCTTTTCATTCTGTCTTTTTCAACCTCTGAGGTTCTCTTCCTTCAAGATTTAGGTTGAATCCCAATTATTACAATAGGTGTTTCCTAGTGTCCCCAGATGCTAATGTCCTCTCTATATTCTCTCTATATTTTCTATATGTATGCTATTCTCTGATACCATAAGTTACTTGAGAGAAGGGAATGGGTTTTTGCTTGGTTTTGTATCCACAATTTTAATGGCATGTCTGGCTCAGAATAAGTGCTTAATAAATACTTATTGACTGACAATCGACTGATTTTAGTTTAGAGATTTGGCATTATTTTTGAGTCTTCCCTTTCCATCAGGTCATATATCTAATTAATTGTTAAATCTTTCAATGTCTACTTACACTTATGCATCTTATCCCTTCTCTCTTCTTACATAGCTTTTATTTTGGATTTGGTCTTTATTACTTTTTGCCTAGATTATTACAATGGCCTTCTTATTGGTCTTTCTGCTCCAAGTCTTCCATTCTACAATCTATCTTCCCCTCTACTTCTGAAAAAAACTTTTTAAATGTATATAAGATTATGCTCTTCCCATCCTCAATAAACCTTATTGATTCTAGGACAAAATATCAACTGTTCTGTTCAGCTTTCAAAGGACCTTCACAACTTGGTTTCAACCTCTCTTTCCAATCTCATTATACATTAGTTTCCTATTCATACATTATTCTTCAGTCAAACTATCCTTTATGTTTATAAATATTCAGTACTATTTGCATATAGAGAAAATTAAAAAAATGTCAGTATAGTTTTGAAACTACTGCAACTGATGGTGAAATATCTATATCTATATCTATATATTTGTACGTATGTGTGTTTTACATGAAAGCTATGTAGTGCACAGGTGATGTAGTGTAGGTGAAGGCCTGTTCAGAGGTAGGATGCCAAGACCTTTCCATATTCTATATTCCAGGTAGCTTTTTTCTGCATTTTCTTCTGTTGGCAGCCTCTCTAACAACAATATTGCAGTCCTTCCTTGAATTTGCTTGATTTCTTGGCATCAGAATTCCATGTTTCCGTTGACTTTAAATGACAATACAGGTTCTTAGGGTATTGAGCCCTTTGCCAGCTGATAATGGCAGGGAAGTTAGTTAGGCTGGTGAATCTCTAGTTAACAACAAATACAGTCAAGAAGTCGATAATAGCTACAATGCCATAAAGAAACATTTGAATGATTCTGTCACCATCTGTCTTTATTTTACTAACCCACTCCATCAGGATTTCTAGGAAAGGCATGCATGAGGAGGCAATAAAAAAGTAAAATTACACTGCCACACTTTGTAAATAGGCACTTGTATTTTATATGATCCAATGAGTAATCCCTGATTCCATCCCCATAATCTTTTGGCAATGTAGAGAAGAGCATGGAAGGGATCATCTACCAAATTTATTTTTTTTTCCTTGTGCCCAATCAGATGTATTTAAAAATCTAAGGAAAAGCAACATGTTATTTACAACAAGGGTCTGGTAGTAAAGGACCCTACCTTAATTAATATGGAATGGAGGGGTGTGGGAAAGCAAAGGTTCATTTATATAAAGCCATGAGAAATTGCAAGTTAAACCACATTTGTAGGGAGATGGAAATCAATCCCTCTGGAAGTGTCTAGCTTCTGATTGAGTAATGTCTGTGTATACAGACATTTCCCAGCTATTGATCTCAAAGTCATTAGCACCCAAGTTCAATGAAAATAAAACAGTTTTCTGTTTCTATTAAACATTTATTGGTATTAACAAGACAACCCAGCATACAAACCACAGTGGTGGAACCCTTTGGAATATTCTTTCAGAGCCTTGAGTTATGATTTTTAGTTATTCTTTTAAAAGATGTTTCCTCTTTTGATATTTATAAACATGTTGTGCTGAGACTGTCACACATAACTATCAGATCATATCCCAGGCAAATAGATGTCATGTTAGTTGTCATAGTTAATAGGACATGGGGGTTTGGCTTCCTCTTTCAAGAGAGTTCAATTTGCAAGTTATTGAGATTTACAGGTGTCTCTTCTCTAAATGATCTTTATATTGTGTAAAGGGAATAAGCATTTTTATAGTGTCTACTCTGTATTAGGTACTATCCTGACTTTAGGTTCATTAATTTTTCTAGAACTTGATATTATGATATTATTAATTATCTACTCTGCTGACTATTTCATGTAACTATACCTCCCAAGCATCTGCCATGTGGATATCATCAAGCTAGATGTTATATGAATTGAGACAGAAGTATAAAATATAGCCCTTGCCTATGGAGGAAGATTGTGCATATTAGTAGAGAAGGACTGAATTTGAAGTTAGAAGTCTTGGCCCTTCTTTTTCCTACTAATTGCCCCAGCCCTATTACTCAACATCTCATAACCTGTTTCCTTATTTATATAATTAAAAAGTTGAATTCAACAATTTCCAAGGCACCTTCCAGTTCTAATCTGTGATGCTATGGGTACCTTAAGGAGCCTGCTATCTAGTTGAGCAGACAAAACACACTGATATTAAAAGATAGCATAAGTTCATGTGAAAAAAAGATTATGGTGTTTTGGGTTTTGATTTATGATTCATTTTGATTGACCATAACCTCAGAGGTGAACATATAGTGTCACAATATGTAGCAAATTTTGTGGAACCATTATTTCATCAGCACAGTTATTTGTCCTACCTGCCAGCAAGATCAATCTAGTCTTCTTTTCCTCTTTTTTTCCTCCTTTCCTGTAATATGCTTTATTCTATTTAAAACCATTCCATTCCATTCTGTTGTTCTTTTGGTGAGGGAGAACAATTTGTTCCATTGCCCATGGAGGCAGCTGGAACAGGCATTTTGGAGTGATTGGAGCATGGTCTGACATTGACGATGCCAAAGATGCTACTTCCCAAGCCATTATCCATCATCCTGACTTTTGTCTTGCCACTGAACTTTGATGACTTGGGAAGACAGACTGAGGCTAGTGATTTTGTGCAACCCTGCCTCACTTAAATCCAATTCACACACAAATCAAGACATCACTCATGACATGATTGTCTTTCCTAGAAAATAAAGGATTCATAATTCCAGTATAATGTCCTTCTCTATAAACCTTCTTCCTTATTTTTTTCTTCATGCTTCTAATTTCTATTCTTAATAAGTTTTTTGATTGTTTTAATAAAGCAATTAAACTACTTTTGAGCACCTGTGATCAGCCACATGGTATGTGAGCTGCTGGAGATAAAAGTATCTTTAAAATGAAGCAATAATTATTCTTAAGGAGCTCATATCATATATCTATGTGTTTCAATACATAAGCATGTATACATACATATGCTTGTGTTTAACCCATCTCAAGTACTGATTATCTGTGAAATCCTCAGCAGATAACTTAAATTCTCTGTTTCCTCATTTGCAAAAAAGAAAAAGAAAAGAAAATGATAACATTTACTTCACAGAATTGTTTTAATAACTACCAGAAATAACATGTAAAATGTTTTGAAAACTTTAAAGTGACATATAAATGTCTGTGACGATGATGATGATGACAATGCTGAAGGTCTCTGCTACCTATTTTGGGGAGAAATCCTAGTTATGTGCCATATTGAAACTTTATTTTAGTGATTTTACCAGAATAACTATAGGGTAAGAGTAATGACCCAAGAGAAGGAGAAAGTCTAATCTCTCTCCTTTGGGCTTGTCTGTCTCACAATAAACCATTTCTATGTGAATCCAAAACTCAAGCCTTTTGTATAGATGGGAGCCACTAGACTATGGGTCACAAAAATAAGTAAATAAACAAAAATAAACAGTTTTACAAGGTTTATATATCAAGTTGCTGCTTATAGAAAACTCATGTCAAGTCATGCGTGGCCTAGGCTGGATTATATCTGCTTTGTTTCTGGGCATTATAATTACCTGACAGTATTGTGAATGGAACGTGAGCCACCCAACAAGTAGACAAACAGATTCTTTTGATCTGTACCTCTTCTTAAGGTCTAAGCTTTATTCCATTGAGGGCTCAGCTGCTCCAGTTTTCTGCTAACAAGGCTTAACCAAACTGTTTTCATCTGCAATACTTAGAGGAACAGTCTTGGTTATATTTAGAGTTGAGAGATTATGAAAATCTATGCAAATGTATAGAGCTTTGGGATGGGCATAGGAAGAAAGCAATCTTAATAAGCAGGTCCTCCCTCTTCTCTCAAGTCTTACTGCTCCATTTGACATTTGCCAGTTCTCTGAGTTGTACAGCCATGGGCTCTGCCAGCTTGTGCTCACTAGAGCTAATTATTAAATTTTTAGTGTGAACATTTACACCTTATAGATAAGCAAATTTTACAACCCAAGGTGTGCTGTTTTATGTGATAGTTTTGTTGATTCCTTACACTTAAGAAAATGATAGAGAAAATGTTAATAGTGTAGTATAAATGGAAAATTATGTTATGTATGTATTTCCTTCCAAAAAGCCAGTTGTTAAACATTTGTCAGTACATTCCTGTCTTTGTCCCTTTGCCTTGTTAGATAGATGCCTCAGGCAGATTACATTTTTTAAAAAAAGTGATGATTTGGAAGCATTCATTCATTTATATTCACTTATAAATCTATTCAATAAACATTTATTAAGCCCTTTTATGTGCTAAGCTTTATGCTAGATGCTAGCAACACATAGATAAAAGTAAAAAGGTCCCTAACCTAGGATATGCTGGTGAATGCTTAACAACTTACTCTGCCCCAATCCCCTTAAAAAAGTCATAAGATATTTTCAATGTTTCACTCTGTGGACTCTCCACTTTTGCAAAGAGAACAAGGTGTTTTCTTATATTTCTTCTTTAGGACTAAACTTGATCTTGGTAATTTTTCTACATTTTCTTTTAATTGTTTTTGGTTGCTGCCCTTCCCACTACACAGTTTTATAATCATTGTGTATCAAGTTTTTTTTAGATTTACTTACCTCATCTTGCAAAGACTCATGCAGTCCTTATATGGTTCTCTATGTTGATCATCTTCATCATTTACACTACTTTATTTTCTTTCTTTTTCAGTCTATGAGTACATTCCACTTATATGGTACCTCTTCCTTCACACTGCATATAAAAACCCTGCCTTTTTTATAACAAAAAGATGTAAAGCAAAACAAATCCACACAGTTGTATCTGCAAATTTATACCTTATTCTATAGGTATCAGAAGACAGGAAAATTAATTCATCATTATTCTTCTGAGTCTATGAATAGTTGACCATAGTTCTTCATTCTCTATAATATTGTTATCATTGAATTAAATTATTCTACTGGTTCTGCTCACTTTGCTTTGTATAAATTTGTACAATTCCTCTTAATTTCCTCAAATCCACTCTTTTTGTCATTTCTTATAGTATTAAGCTAATACAATTTTCAGCCATGTTTGAATCAATGAAAATACATTATTTTTATTTCTTCAGTACAATAAGTGCTGCTACAAACACTTTTGTATATATTAGCCTTTCCCCCCTTTTTTTGATCTCATTGGATCTCTAAGCCAGACAGGATTGCTGAATGAAGGGCAAATAGAGTTTAGTGACTTTTTGATTATAAATAGGGATTGTTCTATTGATACTTATCATACAGTACCATAGTCTTTTTTTTTTTAATATAATGAACATGAATTGGAACCACAGAACTGTTATAATTTTTGATTTTTTTTATTAGTGATTTTAAAAATATCCTGATAGTTTAGATTTATTCCCTTGAAAATTGTCCATTGGAACCAATATGGCAGAAACTAGGAATTGACCAACACCTTACACCCTATCCCAAGAGAAGGTCAAAATGGGTTATTATTTATTTATTTTATTTAGACATAAAGGATGATATTACAAGTGAATTAGCAGAGCAAAAGATGCTCTACTTCACAGATTTGTGCAGAAGGAAGAAATTTGTGGCCAAAGAATAACTAGACAATATTATGAAATGATTATATTAAATTTAAAAAGTTTTTATACAAACAAAACAAATGCATCCAAGAAGGGAAGTATAAAAGTTGGGAAAACTTTTGCATCCAATGACTTTGATAAAGACCTCATTTCTAAAATATATAGAGAATTGACTCAAATTTATAAGAATATAATGAATTCTCCAATTAATAAATGGTTAAAGGATATGAACAGAAATTTTCAGATGAATAAGTTTAAGCTATTTCTAGTCATATGAAAAAATGCATTAAATCACGATTGATCAGAGAAATGCAAATTAAGACAACTATCAGGTACTACTACATACCTTTCAGATTGGTCAAGCTGACAGGAAAAGATAATAATAAATGTTGGACACTAATACATTGTTGGTGGAGTTGTGAACTGATCCAACGATTCTGAAGAGCAATATAGGATTTTGTCCAAAAGGCTATTAAACTGTATATACCCTTTGATCTAGCAATGTCTCTAATGGGCCTCTATCCCAAAGAAATTATAAAAATGGGTACACATGTGCAAAAATGTTTGTAGTAGCCCTTTTTGAAATGTCAAGGAAATGGAAATTGAGTGGATGCCCATCAGCTAGGGAATGGCTGAATAAGTTATATGGCTCTTTTAACAGTGAAATGTTTCAGGTCAATTTCAATAAATTTATGATGGAGAGAATATCTGCATCCAGAAAGAGGACTATGGAAACTGAATGTGGATCACAACACAGTATTTTCACCTCTTTTGTTGTTCTTTGCTTACTTTTTCTTTTCTTTCTTTTTTTTTCTTTTTGATCTGATTTTTCTTGTACAGTGTGATAAATGTGGAAATATGTATAAAAGAATTGCAGATTTTTAAACTTTATATTAGATTACTTGCTGTCTAGGGGAAGGGTATGGGGGTAAAGGAGGAAGAAAACTTTGGAACACAAGATTTTGCAAGAGTGAATATTGAAAATTATCTTTGCATGTATTTTGCAATTAAAAAGCTATTATTAAAAATGAATGACAGAAAACTGTTGGTTCGTATCCTTTATTTTGAGAAATGACTTTTGTTCTTATATATATTTTATCAGTTTGGTATAATCTTAGGTATAAAATATTTACTAGATGATTTTGTTGTGAAATTTTAACAAGTTCTTTCCTTTCTAATTGTTCTTGCACTGATTTTGTATGTGTAAAAATCTTTCAATTTTATACAATCAGCATTGCCCACATTATCCCCTCTTACCCTATCTCTTTTTTGGTTAAGAACTCTTCTAATGATAGTTGTGAAACATTTCTGTTTTCCTTATTCTCTAATTTAATTAGGTAATGAGTCTATTTGAAGTTTATTATAATAATATTGATCTAAGCTAAATTTCTGCTAGACTATTTTATATGCTACTCTTATTGAATAATGAACTATTCTGTTAATAGAATTTTCAGTGGTTCAAAATAGGAAAGTTTGGGTTCAAATTTCATCCACCTAAATGCTTGTAATGTGAACCACAAAACATCAAAAAAATATAAACTTTGTTTCTGGTACTAATCATCTATCAGGAAATCGTAAATTTTGAGTTTCAATGTCCTCATACATTATCTAAAACGATTAGACTACTTCTCTAAGAACTTTTATAGCACTGAATCAATAATTCAGAAGATAAATATATCCTCTGTTTTATTAGGAGAATATAATTTAATTGAGAACAAAGAATTTCTTTTTTTCATTTTATCTTTCTGTCTCCAGTACTTAATATACAAAATTTTGCATATACAAAGAGGGAAAGAAACATTTCTTTAGCATTTCCTGGGTGCCAATCACTGTGCTAAGCTATTTTTAACAAACATTATCTCATTATCCTCACAACCATCTGGTAAGGTAAACACTGTAAGATTTCAACTTTTTATCTGAGAAAACTGAGGCAAACAGAAATGAAGTCACTTGTCTAGAGTCCTAAACCTACCATGACTACTAAGTGAGGCCAGATTTGAACTTTCTGACTCTACTCAATGCTCACTCTCTAGTGGGCCACGAGCTATTTCTTTTACCAGAAAATTAGCATTTCATTGTTATATTTCATTGAATCTATCATTATAAATCTTTGGGTTCTCCTTGAACAGGAAAACCTGAGAGTTTTTTTTTTTTTTTAAGAGAAAGGTTTTCCTCACAAATAGATATTTCTCTTGATGTTATTTCCAGTAACTGCTCAAGGGCCTGATCTGGTAAATTATAAACCTAAATCTGAATTATCAGACAAGAGTGGTTTTGCTGTTCACTGATTATAACAGTTGACTCCTGGAATAGGAAAGTTCAGTTACTGCTATATGTGGTATATATGTTAACTTCAACATAGAGGAAGAATTAAAAAAAAATTCAATAGGGTAATTTATATGTTTGATACAAGATTGTACTGGTTGAATATCTGATGACACGCTATTGTGCCACTATCACTTCAGGTTAGGTAAACATGCTGCTGAACTTACACTATACCAGGCCCTCTCCAAGGTGTGGAGAAAAATGGAGTGTCCCTGGGCAGACAGTTGAGCACTGTTAAGCAACACCAAAGTCTTGGAAACCAGAGAGAGTTATGACACAGGCCCTAAAACATGATAAATAGCCCAGAGAAGGCCAGTTGGCATTTTTATTTACCCTTCACCATAAAACAACAACAACAAGAGGATACTCACTCACTCTTAGAAACCAAAAAACAACAAATTTAAAACAAATTAAATCAAATTTCAACCTGCATGAACAATAATGAATTCTGGACACATATCTTCTCAGTTAGCCTGCAAACACAATTAAGATGATGCCAGAATGAAGAAGACATCGAAAAGCCTTAGAAGGATAGGGAATAAATTGTGGTTTTTAGTAGGGTAGAGGAGTTTTGCTTTTTATTTTGTTTGTTTGTTTGTTTTTGAAAGACTAGGTAATCTCATTCCTAAGGACAGAAGAGAGATCACATAATATTAGAACTAGAAAACACTCTCACAACTTAGTCTAATTCTTTTATCTTCAGAAGTGTAAATTTAAATCCACTGAAATCAAGGTGTTTAAGGTCAAATAAGTAGTTAATGGAAGAGTTAGTAATAGAACCTGTGTTTACTAACCAGAGTCACAACTAACAAAGCAAGAGAGAGAGACAAGCAACAAAAAATATATATTCTTTGGCAAACTTCCACTGCTAAGTGGTACAGTAGATAGTTTTTGGCCTATAATCAGGAAAACATGGATTAAAATCTGGCTTCAGTTATTTACTAGGCATGTAATGCTTGATTATTCATGTAATCAATTTGCCTCAATTTCCTCATAAAATAAGCTGGAGAAGGAAATGGCAAACCATCCTAGTTTTCTTTGCCCCCCCCAAACCCCTTAAATTACATTACAAAGATTTAGACATAATTGAAATGAATGAACAGCGACACCAGAGAAAAGTATTATAAAAAGAGTGGTACAGAATAGAGTATTATATTTGAAGTCAAAGAACCTGGAACCAAATCCTAAGTCTACTACTAATTGGGCAATTTACTTAATATGTCTTAAGTCTCTATTTCCTTATGTGTAAAGTTAGAGGGTTGAAGTAGTTGGCCAATATTCCAGCTCTAAACAATCCCATGATTCTTTTGGGCAAATACAGTTTATACCTCAAGAACCAAGTTTCATTATCAGAGAGATTCTAGGGCAACATCTTAGTGGGGAGAGACTGGGAAATTAGGTTTTTGGCCCAGAGAAACCAGACCATGAGACTTTTGCTGGGAAGGCCATAAGTTGAGGAAGAAAGAGAGCAGAGTGAGATTAAAAATTTACTTGGGATATAGCAACTGTAGGAGCCAGAGAATGTATATCATCTGGTAACTTCTAAATTTAATAAATTATTCTGGCTAACCATGTGTGAAACTCAGTTGTTTCAACCTATTAAAGTGATATTAATGCTGCCTGTGCTCTCAAAATTTTGTCACCGTGGGCCAAAGGCTTAATTTCCCTGCTCTGGTTATGACTCTGACTTCCAGAGTTCAATGAGATAAAATATGTAAATTTCTTATCAAATCTTAAAGTGCTATACAAGTGTGAGTTATTTTTATTATCCTGCAATATTATCTTCTCTCAAAGTTATAATAAAGAATATCCCAAAGGAAACAAGTGAGCATATGTGTGTTGGGGATGGCAAAAGGGAAGGTTAGACGTGGACCCTCTACCCAGAAAAGCTCTGGTGCCCACTATTATGGAATACAGGTACTTGCCACCTTCTTAACCAGTAGGAAAGTTTGACAAGTCATCTATTAGCTTATCACTTAATAGTCATGGCAAGCCTTGGATCAGATTATCTGCCACTAGGCAAAATCTGAGTAATTTGAGTCTCACATAAATAATCAAAGTATCATAAGGTCTAGAGCTAGACATCAGAGGCCATCTAATCATTCCTCTTCATTTGAGGAAACAGAGGCTATTGGAGATGAAATGACTTGACCTTAATCCCTCACATGGTAAAGTAACTGAAGCAGGGTATGAACTCAGATCTTATGGTCCCAGATCCAAGTATCTTTCTGCTATATAGATAATCACCACTGAAATGGAAGGAATTAAAATTTCCAATAAATCAAAAGTGAATGTGTATTCATATTTTGTTGCATTCTTTCTCTAAAACTAATATGTTTCTCAGCATGGTTCCTTAAAAACCTTTCTTGAGATACTTCACAAAACACAAGAAGATAATTACCTTATAGATATCCAATTTCTGATTAAACTCCAATTTCTTTAAGCTTTGAAGACTGACTTGGTATTTTCTGTATTTGAATGCACTTGGGAGGGGGTCAAGACAAGTTAATAAATTTACTTTTCTCTTCACAGAATTAGATATCTGATTTGATGGATGAGTAAAATCTCACTGAATATTTTTTAGATATGCAACTTGCCTATTTACATTTGTATATAATTTGCTTTGCTTTTCTCTCTCCATTGCCATCACCTTAATCAGACCTGGTTACATTTCATTTAAATAATTGCGGTTTCCTCTTAACTCACCAGCTCTCCCTACATCCATTATTGTCCTGTTCATAATTTTTAGGTGCTATATAAAGGTAGATAATGATTATGAAGTTGATGGTGATGATAGTCCTGTATATGGTATAAGTAATCTCCTTCATGAAAATGCTGCTTTTAATCTTTACTGCAACTCACAAGCTATAAGCTAAAAAAATCAGTTTTCATTACCTGGCAAAGTCTTCCACTATAAGGTCACAATTCCTTTAAAGCTCTAATCAAGCATCACTTCTATACAAGGACTTTCATAATTTCCTCAGTTGCTAGATCCTCTACCTTACCCAAATTAAATTGTTTACTTTGCATAGATTTCTTACTAACTCACATGTGTTGGGGTTCTGTCCTTAACAGAATGTGAGCTCCTTGAGGGCAGGGACTTTCTTTTTTGACTTTGTATGCCTAACCCCTTGCATTGTGCCTGAAACATAACAAATGCTTGACAAATGCTCATTAATTAATTGATTGAAGACCTAATTTTACAGACTTAAACTTGCCTCTTCAACCCAACATAATAATCAACTGTTCATAGGTTTTGGAATGTATCTTGTGATTTCTTGCTTCTGGACTTTTATTCAGGTTATTATTTTCCTCCTGGTGTCTACTTTTCACCTAGTGAAATTCCAATTTTTCCTCCATATTTAGTTCAAATGCAATATTTCCTGGTAGCTATTGTTGATCATTCAACACAGAAATATTCTCCCAGACTTTGAATGTTCAAAAAGTTATCAAACTGTGCATATCCTTTGACCCAGCAGTGTTTCTATTGGGCCTATATCCCAAAGAGATCTTAAAGGAAGGAAAGGGTCAAATACAAAAAATACCAAGTCAGTCTTCAAAGCTTAAAGAAATTGGAGTATAATCAGAAATTGGATATCTATAAGGTAATTATCTTCTTGTATTTTGTGAAGTATCTCAAGAAAGGTTTTTAAGGAACCATGCTGAGAAACATATTAGTTTTAGAGAAAGAATGCAACAAAAAATGTTTGTGGCATCCCTTTTTGTAGTGGCTAGAAACTGGAAACTGAATGGAGGTCCATCAATTAGAGAGTAGCTGAAAAAATTATGGTATTTTAATGTCATGGAATATTATTGTTCTATAAGAAACAACCAGCAGGATGATTTCAGAGAGGCCTGGAGAGATTTGCATGGACTGATGCTTTGTGAAATCAGCAGAACTAGGAGTTCACTGTACATGGCAACAACAAGAGTATATTAATTCTGATGGACATGGTTCTCTTCAACAATGAGATGTTTCAAACCAGTTCCAGTTGTTCAATGATGAAGAAAGCCATATAGACCCAGGGAGAGGCCTGTGGTATCTGAGTCTGGACCACAACATAGCATTTTCACACTCTCTATTGATGTTTGCTTACATTTTGTTTTCCTTCTCAGGTTTTTTTTTTCTTTCTCGTACAGCAAAATAACTATATAAATATATATACACATATTCGATCTGTCAAATATTTTAACATAATTAACATGTATTAGACTTCCTGCCATCTAGGAGAGGGGTAGGGGGTAAGAGGGAAAAATTTTCAGCAGAAAGCTTTGCAAGGGTCAATGTTGAAAAATTACCTATGCATATGTTTTGCAAATAAAAGCTTTAATAAAAAAAATTAGTGCTTGGTTCAAAGAAAATTCTGTAACGTGTGACATTATAGTTTTAGAATTGAATAGGACCTTATAATATTTAATTCAGCCCGATCATTTTACAAATGTGGAAATTGAGAGCTATATACCTTAGGTCACAGAGGTAATAAGTGATGGAGAAGATTCTAACCTAGGTCTTCTGATTGATTCCAAATCTCAATTATTTCCAAAAATATTTAAAGTGCTAAATTCAATGGCTCTGCTCTGCTTCTAAGATAAGATTACGAGAATGGAATTAAGAACTTTGTAGTAACAAGTTATTTTTTTATTTTTGTTCACATCTTTTTTATTAAAATTTTTTATTTGAAAAACATATGTATGGGTAATTCTTCAACATCAACTCTTACAAAGCTTTCTGTTACAAATTTCCCCGCCCCCACTTAGTCCAAACTTCTCCCCTAGATGGCAGGAAGTCCACTACATGTTAATTATGTTAACATACTTGACAAATCGACTATATGTATACATATTTTCACACTTATCATTGTTCTGCAAGAAAAATCTTATCTACAAGAAAAAAAATCAGAGAAAGGAAACACAATGCAAGCAAACATCAATAGAGAGCATGAAAAGGTTATGTTGTGGTCCACATTTCATATCCCTCTCTCAGAGTGTATATGGCTTTCTTCACTGAAAAATTGAAACTTGTTTGAAACATTTAATTGTTGAAGAGAGCCATGTCCATCAGAATTGATCATCATATAGTTTTGTTGTTGCCATGTACAATGATCTCCTGGTTCTACTCATTTCACTCAGCATCAGTCCATGCAAGTCTCTCCAGGCCTCTCTGAAATCATCTTGCTGGTCTTTTCTCACAGAACAATAATATTGCATAACATTCATGTACCATAATTTATTCAGCCACTCTCCAATTGATGGGCATCCATTCAGTTTCCAGTTTCTAGCCACCACAAAAAGAGCTGCCACAAACAATCTTGCACATGTGGGGCCCTTTCCTTCCTTTATGATTTCTTTGGGATATAAGCCCAATAGAAAGACTGCTGGGTCAAAGGGGATGCACAAGTTGATAACTTTTTGAGCATAGCTCCAAATTGCTCTCCAGAATGGGTGAATCTGTTCACAGTTCCACCAACAAAGTAACAAGTTCTTGTAACACCATCACCTCCCAACAGTTCTCTAAATTTGACATCTGACTATATCCCAGCTGCTCTGTACATCATATTGTTTGAGATTTCAGGTTTATAAAACAAATTTATTTACTGGCTTATCATTTAAATAAGCCCTAAATTTTGAATACTGAGTACACTCAAAAGTACACATCCCTTAATCACATAATATAATAGATAATCACATAGAAATGATCGTTTGTGATATATATTCTTTGGAATTACCTTTTTGTGTTCCAACTTTTCTCCATTTGTGTGACTCTCCTGGTATCACTGACACATGACAGTTAAATAATAACTGTACAGAAATTTCCTATTTCTTAGCCTTGAAGGATACAAATTAATCATCCTTAAAAAGAGCAAGTATGCAGGGGGCGGAGCCAAGATGATGGATTGAAGACAGGACTCTCTGTGACCTCCTCTGATCTTCTCTCTTTGTTGGTAATATATAAAAATGCTGATGATTTATGTGGATTTATTTTGTATCCTGTAACTTTGCTAAAATTGTGAATTGTTTTTAGTAGTTTTTTAGTTGAGTCTCTAGGGTTCTCTAAGTATACCATCATATCATCTGCAAAGAGTAATAATTTGGTTTCCACATTACCTACTCTAATTCATTTAATCTCTTTTTCTCCTCTTATTACCAGAGCTAACATTTCTAATAACAATATTAAATAGTAATAGTGACAGTGGGCAGACTGTTTCATTCTTGATCTTATTGGGAATGGTTCTAATTTATCCCCATTACATATGATGCTTGCTGGTGGTTTTAAGTAGATGCTACTGATCATTTTAAGGAAAAAACATTTACTCTCTTGTATTTTTAATAGGAAATGGTATTGGATTTTATCAAATGCTTTTTCTGCATCTATTGAGATAATCATATGGTTTTTGATAGTTTGGTTATTAATATAATTGATTATGCTGATAGTTTTCCTAATATTGAACCAGCCTTGCATTACTGGCATAAATACTAAGTTGTCATAGTGTACTATCCTGGGGATGACTTTCTGTAATCTCATTG
>JAJPUD010011070.1:0-13497 GCA_023553655.1 Myrmecobius fasciatus | reverse complement strand
AATAAAGAATTGTCTCAAACCAGTTCCAGTTGTTCACTGAAGAAAACCATATACACCCAGAAAGAGGGACATGAAAAATGGACCACAATGTAACATTTTCATGATCTCTATTGACATTTGCTTGCATTGTGTTGCCTTTCTCTGATCTTTTTTTTTCTTGTAGATAGGATTTTTCTTGCATAACTTCTCAAGCATTTCAACATTATTAACATGTAGTGGACTTCCTGCCATCTAGGGGAGGGGAGGAGACTGGGGGTAAAATTTGTATTGGAAAGCTTTGTAAAGATCAAGGTTGGGGAACTACCCATACATATGTTATACAAATAAAAAGCTTAAAATAAAAAAAAAAGTCAAAAAAAAAAGAATGTGTCATGCCACCTTAATCTCCATTATTTTTCTTTTCTGTGGATATAACTTATACAAATTTAAACAAAGCATCTGATAATATCTTTCCTGCTCTTCTTATAGAAAAGATGGAGAGATAAAGATTAAGCAATAATGCAAGGATACAGATCTGGTTGGAAGACAAGTTTGGGTTAGATGTTAGGAAAAACTTTTTAATAATTTGAGCTACCTAAAAGTGAAATGAACAGCCCCTTAGAGGTTTTCAAACAGAAACTGGTCAACCACTTCTTAGTTGTGTTATAGTAGGGTTTCCTACTGAGCATAAATTAGATTAGATGGCTACTGAGATCCCTTCCAACTCTTAATTTGGAGATCCTATGAAAATAGTATTTGATGAAAAAAAATCAATAAATGAAAAGGTTGTGGGAAGACAGTCAGAATGAAGAAAAATAATCAGGACAAACATCTGGCATAGTGATGGCATCTGGATGTGAGACAATAATTCACCTTTACCTTCTCTTATTTGTAAGGCAACTCGGGGGCACAGTGAATAGAGTGCTGGGCCTGGAGTCAGGAACATTGGTTCGGATTGGCCTAAGATATTTATCTTTACTTCACAACTTAAATCATTTAACCTCTGACTGCCTCTAATGACACATTTGTAAAATCGGGATATCAGCTCCTATCTTCCAGTATTATTGTAAGGATCACAGGAGATAATATTTGTAAAGTATTTAACTCCATGTCTGACACATAGATGATACTATATGTGTTAGTTTGTTATTATTGTAATTATTATTCACTTATCTCCTCTATTTTCCATTCAATGAACATCAAAGTACCCTCCATTTTTACCCTGAGAATCCTATATAATATGGATAATTGAAAGCTGTATGTGTCAGCACATATTCCTTTAGGATAGATTATTTATTCTCTCTCTCTCTCTTCAGAATGAACTAACTCTTAGTATCAGAGCTCTTTCTCCACGCAATAGAACAATTATCAATCAAATGCAGACCTCAGAGCAAGGAGCTAGTTCCAAGCTGCTCTGTTTCCAATTGAGGTTATTATCCTTTACTATTCTGACACAGCTTCCTTCTATCCATTTAAGTGGCTGGATGGTTGAATGGGAGCTGTACTCAATCAGTAGAAAATGGAAAGGTAGATAAGCACTTTCTATTCTATTAACAACAAATAAACAACAAAAATCATCACTCAATGAGAAACTGAAAGACCATTTGTTCAAACTTGTACCTTTTCTCTTCATGTGTCTAATATCCAACTTTTTTCCCCCTTTGAATCCTCTTCAGGTTTTAAACGGCTGGGTTTCCCTTTTACCTCAGAGGTTCCCAATTCACTGTTTCCTTAACCCTATATTGGAACGCCTAATAACTGATTTCTTCCTGTCTGTTTCACTTCTAATCTTTTCTATCCATTGATCAAATTACTGTCCATATACATGCCTCCCCTTAGATTCAGGACAATGGAATATACTCAGTTTGTATCTAGTCAATTTATTCTAGTTTGGATCCAAAGAACACAGCTGTTGGAGTGAGTCAACTATAATTTGAATGCACACATACTTATATATTTATATACATACATACACATATATACACATACATATATTGTTTTAAAGTTTTCAAAGTGTTTTAAATAAATTATTCAGGTTGATACGAAAACTCCATGAGATAGAAGCTCAAGGCATTGTTATTATTATCTACATTTTACAATGCGGAATTAATGAAGTGCAGCTAGTTGAAGTAACTCATAGTTGACTACACAGAGAGTAAAGACTTTGAACCCAGATCATTTTTACTTTAAGCCTAGCATGCTGTTTACCATATCACTCAATTCTGAGGTGATAGACCACAATTCTGTACGTTAACCATTCTTTAGGAAAGAAGGAAATCATATTTTTTTTGTCCATGAAAGGTGAAAAATTTTAAACTTGGTTATTTAGAAAACTTGGACTTCATTAATTTTGTAATCCAGAGATGTTTCTAGTCAATTATGGATTTTAGAACCTTTTGTTAGATGCTGAGATAAATGTGAAATATTTGCAAAAAGTATGGTTTATGCCTTCAAGGAGTTTACAATCTAGCAAGGCAAAAAATATACCTTCATAAATAACTATAATAAAAATGAACAGTTTTGCTACATATGAATGATTTACTAGGGAAAAACAAAGTGCTATATAGAATGGAATACACATTTGGGAGGTAGTGAACTTAAGCTTGAGAACTGAGTCTTACTTTTACTATGTTACTGAGGTCAACTCTCTTAAACTCTATAAATTTCATTTTCTTTTTTAATCAAAATTGTGAATATTTGTCTTGGTGTCTTCTTTAGTTGTGATTCAAAACGTATTTTATAAATTAAAAAGTGCTTCAGTACTATTGTGAAGTATATAGGAACTTGCTAATAACAATATGCATTGATCACATCCTTATAATATCATATCAATTTTATATTATTGTGACATTATATGTTATATTCATATATAATAAATGTTTATCACATGTAATAATCATGATTTATGTAATAATATAAATGTAATACATATTAATTTTATTATATGTAATAGTTAAATACATCATAATAATATAATTAATGAGGCAGTATTGTATAGTAGTTAAGAAAACTAGCTTCTGAGTCAAGAAGACATGGTTTCAAGTCCTGCCTTTGACACATAGGTATACTGTGACCATGGCCAAGTTAGGTATCTTGCTTTCTTCCCTCTCTAAATCAGTCTGACTACATGAAGCATTCTTTTTAACCTAGAATTTGGGAACAATATATCTATATACATATATATATATATATATATAGCAATATACATACATGCATATATATATATATATACATTCAACATAATTGTTTTCCTTTGTTGTTCTATTTATTTTATTTAATTCTTTTAAAAAATATTATTTTGAGGAGTCCATGAACTTCACAAGGCCAGCAAAATTGTGCCTGTCACAAAAAGATTAGAATCCCTTTGTCTAGGTATTCCATCAGATTAACACAAAGAGATGGCTTCAGGCTACATAATGAAGCTCCTAGGTGTATGAGATAGTAGCCTGCTGATGGACCCATTTGTTGTGGCTTCCAGCAATGTGTAAATATCTCAGAATGTATGAATTAGAAATAAAGTGGTCAGCTAATTTTAATCCATATATGTATATGTATGTATATATGTACATATATATAATTATAAATTGTAAATCTCTTTGACAACTTCCCTGAAAAGTGGTCTTCCAGACATTGGTGGGAAGAAATCAACTAACTTTAAAAGTATCCCATTCCAATTACTGCAGATGGCTCTAATTGTTGAAAAGCTTTTCCACACAACAAATCTCAATTTGTCATTGCAATTTAGGCTTGGAGGATAAAAGATTGAGTTCAGAAACTATCACTGGAGTCATTCAGTACAGAGTCCTCATTTTATATTGGAGGAAACTGAGTTCTACAGAAGTTGTCACTACCTCCAAAGTCCTTGAAGCGGTAAGTGATGGAGGAAGTGACTGAATGCAGGTCTCCTGGTTTCAAATGCAGCACTCCTTACACTGTATCTTCCACCTGTTGCTTCTACTTCTTTCCTCTGCAGTCAAGCAAAGTATCTCGGCACTCTGTCTATACTTTCAGCTCCCATAAGGCTTGTAAGGTCTGTGAAGTAAACAGTATACACTTTGCTATTGGTCTTAATATGCTTGAGCTGGCTTGACAAATGGAGGGAAGTGCCAGGTGAGTGAATAACAACTCTGTATTAAAGAACCAAAAGTCTGCTTTCCTCAGAGGCAGAAATGTATTTCCAATAAATCACCACTTCACATTTTAAAGTGCTTATCATAAAGATTCCTTTTTAAGTTATCAGGACATTTTCAAAACTGCCACTTGAAGTTTAATAATTTCCCAAATGACTTTAGAATATTTTGTCAGAGGAAGGGAAGAGGGCTTGTAGCTCAGAGATGCAATTCATTTCATTTTCTCCAATATCCTGTTTTTCCTTTTTTCAAATATTGATCAGATTTTTTCTAACTTATATTATTATATTTTTAGATAATATTTGCTGTGCAGAAAGAAATGGGATGGAAAATGAAGGAGTATATACTAATCAAGATGGTAAAAGGTAATGGGGAAGGATTTCATTGGTTTTTGTGTATGAAATTATCTTTACCTTCCAAATCTCCAAGATAAAGCTTTAGTCTGGAAATCCAAAACATCCACATGCAACTGTTATCATTTGTGGAGAGTATGCATGCTGCTGTGTAAAATAGCTAAATAGTTTAGCATATAGTGGCTATTGTAAGCTATGTATCTCTTCATGTTGGCAAAATTTATTTGACCTTCCAAAATTTGCCTTTGTCTCTCCACATCATTTGCTTAGTGTTCATTTACAGTAGTTCATTACAGTAATTTGCGACTTAGATGAGATCCAAAGAAGTTGATACTCCTGCCCCCAAAGAAGTCTTACAGAGTTGTAAGATGTTTGTTTTCTCCCTGTGCTATTGGCTGATGGTAGTGGATTAGGAAGTCTCCCTCACTTAACCTTCTGTCCCAAGGTTCAAGATTTATCTGCTCAACTGAATTCATCTTAAAAAGTTCACTTATGAGGACCTTTTTGCACTGCTTGCCCAAGGCACCAGAATTCTTAGTTATAGCTGGCAATGAATGATGTGATTAAAACACAAAATACCTTCTCAATTCAAACCAACCCAGAAAAATTGGGCCTGATAATATATCCAGCAGTTGCATTTATTAACAGTTATGAGTCCAAACACACATCAGTTAAATTGTTGGCTCTTTATAATAAATCTTAAATGTTTTGTTAGCAGCCTTTTGTCAACTAGTCAACCAGAGCCATTAGATTAATTTCCCATGCAAATACACATACACACATATGTATATATTATATGCACAATACATATACAGGCTTGATTGGAAACAGTCTGGCTGGCTGACTGCAAAAGATTGGTTTAAGAATTTTAATGATGGTCATGATTTATTAATGTACTTGTCTACATCTGTTGCAGAGAACATCATGCATGCCTCAGTGGGACTCTCTCTGATTTGTTGAATGTAAGCCAAGTAGACAACATGCATGTAAAGTACCATAGGCCTGGATTCCATTTCTGTAATATCTTGGGGACTGCGCTTCTGTCAACTTCAAGTGAATTTGGCTTTTTCAAATAACTTCATTAGCAATGAAGCCAAAGGCTTCTGCTATGATTTAGGAGAGACTAAGCCAAGCTCGGACTCTGTAGTTTACAACTACAGAGAGGCACAACGAAATTTATGTGAATGTTTATTTTACAGCATAATCACAAGTGGCAGGATACTTATTTTTTTATTTTTATTTTTTAAAAAAAATTTTTTCCCTTACATTTCCGTATAGTATACAGAACCAGCAAAAGCTATGGCCCAAGTCTGTGACATGACTAATTAGGCTCCCATACTTGCCTGGCTATCTCTGTTCTCTTTTCTGCTCTATCTGAAAATAAATAAATAAAAGCACTTTGATGAGATTACCTTGAACAATAATGTCTAATGATATTTAGCAAAGGGGTGAGCAAATTGCATTTTGATACATTATACATCCAAAAACAGTATTCTCCCTAAATGATAATGAATCTCTAAAGCAGGTTGGACAAAACCTCTTATCATGCAATGTGGTAGAATGGAAAGTTCTGTGGATTTGGATTTAAAATTATTGAATTGCTATTCCTACCTTATATCCAGAAGCTAGCTATCCTATTTCCTTACTTTCCTGGATCTAGCTGCAGTAGATATGCCAATCCACATCTCCCACTCTTTTTTTCTCAAATTAAAGTGTTTGAATGGGATATTCTTTACAGTTCTTTCCAGCTCTATCATCCTATGAGCCTGTGAGTCTCAAACGTTATTGGAACCATTTAGAAAAACCTGACATTTAACATTTTTGAAAGATAAAATTTAAGAATCAGTTGATCCTTTTAAATTCAGGGGAAAATGTTAGTGACTATTCATTAGTTTCTTTTTGAGGGAGAAGAAAGAGGGAAAGAAAATGGACACTTTACAGAATAAATTTTCAAATACATAACTATTTCAGAGTCAATTTGAAAATCCTTTAATAATAGTCTAGACATTTGGCACATTAGAGAAAATTTGATTAAGAAGTCACCACTAGCCATTCTTGTAATTATTACTTAAAAATGAAAGCAAATTCCCAGCCTTGGGTGGAAGCAACTTTTTTTTTATTCTCAGAACAACAAATCAGAAAGCAAAAACAAACCCTCTAGGAAATGCTTCTTTTTATCTGATGTAAATTATTCAGGGGAAAAACATGACAGTGTTGATTTCACCTTATAATACTATAAAAATTTCTGATAAATGATGCTAAATAGTTAACTCTCCACTTTCAATGTTTTTCTTCCAATAAATCTATTATAGGAGAATACTGGAGAACTCTAGTCAATTCTTGTGATGAAAAGATGAGCCTTGCTCAGCAGGAACTAGGACATGCCAAACATTCAATCAGAATCATATGGTCTTTTCTCTCAACTCTTGGTTCCTGTTCTATTTCTGTATTCCCTTTTAACAGTTTTGTAGTTGTAAGCAATTGGATGATTCTTTTAAGATGAATCTCATTATTAGATCAAAATAAAATGACTTTATTTCTCCTGAATAGTTAAGATTTTAGGATTCTGTCTTTTCAAACACATTAATACTTCATCATAGACAGGAAGTTTTTTCCCCTCTCTTTTTTTTCCCCTTCTCCTCTCCTCCTCAGCCCTTCCTTCATCTCCTCTTCCTTCCCCTTCTCCTTTCCCCTCATTTCCCTTCCCTTTCCCCTCATCTCCCTTTCCTTTCCTTTCTTTTCCTTTTCCTTTTCCTTTTCCTTTTCCTTTTCCTTTTCCTTTCTTTTTTCCCGTCCTTTTTCCTCTCCTCTCCTCTCCTGTCCTCTCCTGTCCTCTCCTGTCCTCTGCTGTCCTCTCCTGTCCTCTCCTGTCCTCTGCTGTCCTCTCCTCTCCTTTTCTCTCCTCTCCTTTCCTTTCCTCTCTCCTTTCCTTTCTCCTTTCCTTTCTCTTTTCCTTTCTCCTTTTTTCCTTTCTCCTTTCCTTTCTCCTTTTTTCAAATTTTGTTTTTCAGTGAATTGTTTTCTTTTTCGAATTCACCAGTCCTGTTTTCCAGTTTTTGACATCTCTGTTGCGATGATTTCAATTTATTTCCCCATTCTTCTTCTAGCTCTCTTTTGAGATTCTTTATGCAATCTTCCAGGTAAGCCTTCTGAAAAGGAGACCAGCTTAAGTCTGCCTGTGTGGCTTCATCTGGGATTGTTTTCAGAATCTCAGGATCTGGGGACTGCCCTACTTTCTCTCCATAGAAGCTGTCTATAGTGAGAGCTCTCTTTTGCTTCTTGCTCATGATTTTGAGCTGAGGTATCAATCACCAGCAGGGGATTCTGCTGAAGTTTCAATTTGCCCTGGGGCAGTTTGCCGAGTTGACTTCCGGTCTGAGGCTGGGCAGCTAGATCCGCACTAGGACCACCCTTTCAGCTGCTCTCAATCCATCCTTTACCAAAGGCAGATCTGCCAAAGCACCTGCCTGCAAGCAGAGCAAAGTGGCCCAGGCTTCTCCCAGGGACTTCCTGGGTGCCTAAAATCCGCTTCTGTCGAGCCCAACTTACGCCCGGGGCGTGCTGGAATTTGATCGCAGCCAGTGGCCGATTCCCCTGAAACTAACTTTCTTTTTTTTTTTTTTAATACTTTTTATTTGCAAAACATATATATGGGTAATTCCTAAACATTAACCCTTACAAAGCTTTCTGTTACAAATTTTTCCTCCCTACTCCCCACCCCTCCCCTAGATGGCAGGATATCCACTACATGATAATAATGTTAGAATACTTAAGAAATCTAATATATGTATAGTTATTGCCACACCTCATTTTTTGTGCAGGAGAAATCATATCTACAGGAAAGAGAATCCGATAAAGGAAATACAATGCAAGCAAACCTCAATAGAGAGCATGAAAATGTTATGTTGTGGTCCAAATTTCACATCCCTCTCTCTGGGTGTATATGGCCTTCTTCACTGAACAGTTGGAACTGGTTTGAAGCATTTCATTGTTGAAGAGAGTCATGTCCATTAGAACTGATTGAGGCTAACCTTCTCCGGAGTTCTTTCAAAGTAGATATTTGATAGACGTGCGTTGTAGTCCAACTGTTTGGTGGCACCCTCACTCCAGAACCAGTTCGGAGGCTCAATTTGTCTGGGTCTGAGGGAAGGTCTCAGGAGTTCACAGAGAATGCTGTCTGCAGTTCGCCATCTTGCCTCTGCCCCTATTTATCTCTTTAAAGATTGCAAAACATCTTTTGCATATTATCTCACAGCAACCCTGTGAGGCAGGTTCTATTATTCCCATTTTACAATTAAGGAAACTTTAACTAAAATATTATTATTTTTCCAGAGTCACACAGCTAGTGAGTGTTTTGTGTCAGTATTTAAACCATAACCTTTCTGATTTTGTCAGGTGCTCTATCTGCTGCATCAATCTGCTTCTTTAAAAATATCACTCTACATTGACATTTGCTTGCGTTGTGTTGCCTTTCTCTGATTCTTTTTTTTTTTTTTCTTGTAGATAGGATCTTTCGTGCATAACTTCTCAAGCATTTCAACATTATTAACATGTAGTGGACTTCCTGCCATCTAGAGGAGGGGAGGGGACTGGGGGTAAAATTTGTAATGGAAAGCTTTGTAAAGATCAATGTTGGGGAACTACCCATACATATGTTATACAAATAAAAAGCTTTAATAAAAAAAAATCACTCTACGAGACAACATCACTACTTCACAAGGATAAGTTTTTTTTTTTCAATTTAAGTAGGAGAGGTCTGTGCAGATAGAATGATGGGTAGATCTTGCAGCAACTTTTTTGATATTTGGAATAGAACTCAGAGAAGGACATGGGAAATATATTGCATAGTTAAATAACACTGAGCTGAGCTCCATCTTGGAAGGGCTGCTTTCCTCTTTGTATCTGCTGCTTCTGTGAAACCTACCAACTGTAGTGGCTGATTCATGACAAAGTTGTTCTTTATTCCAGCTGTCATACTTTTATTAATAGCCTTAGTGTCAGTCTTCTTTTCTGATCCTTTTTCTTTTCATTTTTCATATTTTCATTTGGAAGGAGCTGTCCTATCCTACTGACTTCCCACTCAATTCAGGAAACAACTCCTAACACCATTATGTCAACTTTGTGAATGTGTTCATTTTGTAGAAATGTCAAACACAGCACCAGAAGAGTTAATAAAACTCTTGACCAAAACTGAATTAAATGTACTTGAGAAATAATTAACAAAACAGGTGAAAATACAATAATATATAGGTAATACTAATATGTACTTTTAAAAGTCAAAATGTGGCCCACAGGGATTCTTATCTATTCTTTAGTGACCCTATTACTATTTGAGTTAGATAACCCTGGTGTAAATGACTTCACAGGATACTTCTATTTCAAATTATAATATTGTCTTCTGTGCATATGTGAACAATTTGCTTTTGTTATCCTACAAATAACTCAATATAGTTGAGCTCTCACTTTGGTAATAGCCACATTTATAATGATATAGAAGAATTGTACTGATCCAGTCATATTTTCTCATTTTAATCTACTTCCAAAAAAGTGGCAGATATTTGTAATGCATGTGTTGTCATACATAAAAATGAATTTAAATGGACCATGTAGAGATTAAATGTAGCATCACATTATTAAGATCTTTTAAGCAGTGATCCCTTTTCAGATGAGTTATTTGTCTATTTAAAATTCTATTTATTTTTAAAAACTCAAATACACAATTGAATCTGTTATTTCACTGGTTCATTCAAAAGGGCAGATTACAACTCATTTATACCTATCCATTTTTTGTAATTCTTGTCCAAATCATCCTACAAATTCACCACAGGAGATGCACACAACATATTAGAGGATTTTCTTGTTTTCTGTTAACATCTCAAGAATTCCATTTGAGTACCTGGGTTTTTTAATCTCTAATCTTTTGCGCTTAAAACATGAGTAATGCATTTTCTCTTCCTGTCACCCAAAATTTTGTCATGTTTTACCCCTATTCTTTTTAAGTCCCTCATTTCTTATATATTGCAAGCTGCTCATATTTACCATGTTTCTCTCCATTGCCTTATGTGTGATATTCATTTTTAACTCTTCAGAAACTTATTTTTCTTGTCTTGCAATCATATACAATACTGGTGGAAATGGTATAAATAACATGGCTCTCTGATTCAGGGGAAAGCTTTGATTTATTAAAGAAGTTTTGAAATTTCTTGAAAGTAACTCAACTGTTATTTCTTCTCCTGGTTAATTCTGGGTTCAACCTGTTCATTTTTACCTTTATAGTAAAAGATAAGTAATATGATCAAGGAGTTCAAACATCTGTGCTTTTAACCTCTCTCTCTCTCTCTCTCTCTCTCTCTCTCTCTCTTTATCTCTCTCTCTCTATTAATATATATATATATATATGTGTGTGTGTGTGTGTGTGTGTGTGTGTGTGTGTGTGTGTGTGTATGTGAAGCATATTAGTCACTGCTCATTTTTTCTCTGCCTTTCTCATCATTTAGGTTATGACAAACATAGCCAGTAAGTTTGAATCAATATTTTATCTTTTATCTTAAATTGGTTGACTTTGGCACTAAGTAAAAGAGCAAACAACTTTAAAAGACAGAAAACCCTAGATTATTAATCTATCATCTCAGACAGAAAGGGAGTGGGGAAGGAGAGAGAGAAAGACACTTTGCCATCTTTATGAAATGTCAGGGAAAAATTCATTACTGATCAGACATTCCCCATGCTTCTGGACTCAGCTGTTCAGGCTGATTCAAAGGATGAATGCTGCTACAGGGGAGCCTGATTGTGTTCAACAGCAGCCATAACCAATTTCCCTCTTTTACTCTTTCCCTCCAACATTCATTTTGTCTTTTCTTTGTGCTCACCCTACTAACTCCTTACTCACTCAGATTATCTCTTCTCAACCTAGTATGTTTGTACACTTGCAGATACCAAAATCAGCTTAAGTGCCATAAGTGAATTGGACTACCATCTTTTGAAGTTTCATTCTCTTGGTCTGAATCACATGTTCAGCATATTCTCCCAATTTCATGTTATTATTATGCACATCTCATCAGAAAAGCCTCACAGTCTCTCCAATGCTAAACAGAAAATCAGTCAGTAAGTTTTAAGCTACATTTACTAAAACCTGAAATGACCAATCTCTGAAAAACTTTTTTTTTATCTCTGAAATAAATTCATCTCCAACAAACTTCTATCTACCTTACATAATCATCTATGATCTTTTAAATAAGATTTTGTGAAGTTGCTTATATTATAAATCTGTGTCTTACATTTCTCTACCTAACAACTAAGTAAATCTGCTGACTAAAGATTTTTTTTTTGGTCTTTTTGTTATAGTAATTGATTTCTGTTATTTAAACAATCTGCCATTGACCTCATTTCTGCTGTCTATTTTCATTATCAGTTATTTGTTTCAGTATTTCCATTATGGTTGTTTCAGTTCTATGCCACGACTCTTTTAAAAAAATGTATTCTTTCTTCCGGCTTTTTACAAGTTTGGGTTTTTGCTCTAACAAGTCAGAGATCTGACTAAACCCACACTGAATGGATTTAGGAAGGAATCCCACCTCAATAGAGAGTAGTTTCCTTTTTCGTTGAATGTAATAAATATTATTTTGTAGTGATATTATTCAATGCTTGCTATGCTCATCACTTACTGATTTTTTTTTTCTTCAAAGAGAATACTAACAATACAAAGATATGAGGTACCATTATATTCTACATGTCTTTGGCTTCATTGATTCCTTCTTCCTAACCAGTGTTTTGCATTATATTTCTAACCACTATTACCTATTTTTATCTTTTCATTGAAATTATTGAATATGAGAGTAAATGATTTAACTTGGAGGATCTTATCAAGTTCTTTAGAAAAACCATTTTCTTCTTGCAACTGATATTGGTAAATAAGCTACAATAATTTTCATGGAGGTCATTTTGAAAATACTTATTATCATGCACACTGCAATGCATGATGACTGCATATCCCATGAAATATTTTTGTTGGCTTTAAATAACAATGAATATAACTGTCAAAACTACTTCCTTTGCCCATACAAGATATACTTGTAAGACATCATTCCATTTAGCTGTCATTTCTTTTATTCTAGTTTCATTTATAATGATAACATCAAGAAGTTCAAATTCAGTTCATATAAATGTAACTATGCTTAAGTTAAAAGTATCAACAGACAATTTAAGAATTCCTAAACAATGAAAAACTGTTCATCCTGCCCTTTTTCAAATATTTTGTTGCCATTGTGGGAGAATACCAGATAAGGCTTTTAAAAATAAGTTTCTTTATTATAATTATAATTCTTTTTGTAAAGAATTGCAACTCCCTGGCAACTCCCACCCTCCAACCACTGAATCCTCTTTTTTTTTAACTTTGGTAACATAGAAAAGTCACAGAAGATAAAATTATTTGACTATATCTGCATGTATTCAATATTCCACGCTCTTTGTTCCCTCTCTCTACTGAAATGGAAATATACTAAGAGCCATAATTGGACATTTTTATACTAGTTGCACAAACTGCACTCAAGGGACATTACCACAAAATGGATTCTCAGTTGTTGAAAATAAGAGGTACAGAGGGTGAGGGATGAGGGATATTCTCCTTTCATTTTAACAATTAGGAGATTCTTATTTTTAATAATTATTCTGTATAGACACATGGTAAATTACTTTTATGGAGAACTGAAAGTACTGACAGCACCCTTTGACCTAAGCTCCCAGTTGTCCTGCAGTAGCATTGTCTTTGGCTCTGCTTCTTCATTGTCCATTTTCTGAGACCAATTCAGGTCATCAAATTTGCTCAGAATTTAGATTGCTTTTGGCATTTTTTTTATTTCGACCATTGTTATCATTGGATATAGCGTTCCTCTTACTCTACTTTTCTCATACTACATCTGTTCACATAAGTTTTGTCTTATTCCTCTGAATTCCTTACAGTCATTATTTCTTTTTTTTTTAATTAAAGCTTTTTATTTGTAAAAACACATGCATAGGTAATTTTTCGACACTGACCC
>JAJPUD010011069.1:0-56892 GCA_023553655.1 Myrmecobius fasciatus | reverse complement strand
TGGAGAGTGGCTGAATAAATTATGGTATATGAATGTTATGGAATATTATTGCTCTGTAAGAAACGACCAGCAGGACGATTTCAGAGAGGCCTGGAGAGACTTGCATGAACTGATGCTGAGTGAAACTAGCAGAACCAGGAGATCATCATACACAGCAACAATAGTATTACATGATGATCAATTCTGATGGTCATGGCTCTCTGCAACAAAGAATTGTCTCAAACCAGTTCCAATTGTTCACTGAAGAAAACCATATACACCCAGAGAGAGGGATATGAAATATGGACCACCATGTAACATTTTCATGATCTCTATTGACATCTGCTTGCATTGTGTTGCCTTTCTCTGATTTTCTTTTTTTTTTCTTGTAGATAGGATTTTCCTTGCATAACTTGTCAAGTATTTTAACATTATTAACATGTAGTGGACTTCCTGCCATCTAGGGGAGGGGAGGGGACTGGGGGTAAAATTTGTAATGGAAAGCTTTGTAAAGATCAATGCTGGGGAACTACCCATGCATATGTTATACAAATAAAAAGCTTTAATAAAAAAAAGGGCTGCTACAAACATTTTTGCACATGAGGGTCCCTTTTGCTCCTTTAAAATCTCTTTGGGATACAGGCCCATTAGAGACACCGCTGGATTAAAGCATACGTACAGTTTGATAGCCCTTTGAGGATAGTTCCAAATTGCTCTCCAGAATGGCTGGATCAGTATCAGTTCATAGCTCCCCCAACAATGTATTAGTGTCCTATCTTTCCCACATCAAATAAACTTTTTTTAAAGAGATAATTAGGGCTGCTAATAAATAAGCTTTTATTTATTGCTGTTTAGTCCTATGTGACTTCATTAATTTGGAATTTTCATAGCAAAGATACTGGAGTGGTTTGCCATTTCCTTTTCTAGCTCATTTTACATATGAAAAAACTGAGGCAAATGGAGTTAACTCATGGTAAGTATCTGAGGCCAGATCTGAATTCACCAGCAATGTATTAGTGTCCTAGTTTTCCCACATCCCCTCCAATATTTATTATTCTCTTTTCCTGTCATCTTAGCCAATCTGAGAGGCGTGAAATGGCATTTCTTTAATCAATATTGATTTAGAGCATTTTTTCATATGACTAGAAATGGCTTTAATTTCTTCAGGTGAAAATTGTTCATATCCTTTGATCATTTATCAATTGGGGAGTGACTTGTATTTGTATAAATTGACACCCTATTTTTTATACTCAAAAATAGAACTTAATTTTCTTAACTGTTAACAACAGATTTCCTTGTGGGGTCATCTGCCTTTCAACTGGTGGCACTTAATCTGATGACCCTGTCAAAATGATTAAGTCCTTGTCCATATGTTGTGATGAAGTTATAGGAAAATTCATTAATATTTAGATTACAGATCAATCAATTCAGTTAGAGTGCCTTGCCTCTGTCATTAAATTAATCAGGATGGAGGTTATAATCCACACTTATTCTAGGTTCTTATGTGCTTCCTAGCTCAGAGATTCTATGTTCCAATCCTCCATCTTCCAAAGTAATTTATAATTATAATATTCTGTATTCCAAGACCTTCTCATCTCAAACACTCTCTATTCTAAGGTCCCTCCCAGCTTTGACATTCCCTATTCCAAGGCTCCTCCCAGCTCTGATTTTCTATTCTAAAGTCCTTCCTAACTCTTACATTCTATGCTAAGGTCCCATCCCAAACCTGACATTTTGTGCTCTAAACTCCCTTCTAGCTCTGACATTTCAAGTTCTAGGTTCCCTCTCAAATTTGACATCACTCTATGCTATAGTTGCTTCTATAGCTCTGTCTGTGAATACAATTTTTTATTTTTATCCAGATTTGCGATTTCATTAGGTGTAGGGAGTTCCCAATGTGGAAACCCCCTCTACCAATGCTGATGAATAACTGTTTTATAGTTTGTAGCCTTACAAAGAGGCCCTGAGAAATTAAGTGACTTTTAGAGCCACTGCCAACTCCCACTGATGCTGGTAGGTTGATCCTTCTACCCATAGAATTCTAGGGGTAATCTTGAGAAGCTGGAGTTTTTAGTCCATTTACCAATGAGTCCTCATATGGATTACCAGACAGTAGCCTCAACTATAGGTGTTTCTTTATGGAAATGGCAAACAGTTTGGTACAAAGAATAATCACCAAAAAGTCTGAAGAAGTTTCTCTCACAAATATTCACTGGAACCATGGAAG
Organism: Myrmecobius fasciatus; assembly: GCA_023553655.1. Classification (NCBI taxonomy): domain Eukaryota; kingdom Metazoa; phylum Chordata; class Mammalia; order Dasyuromorphia; family Myrmecobiidae; genus Myrmecobius; species Myrmecobius fasciatus. The sequence goes on along the minus strand of JAJPUD010011069.1, from coordinate 54,686 downwards.
GAGAGGGAACAAACTTAAAATACAAATTTTGGGGAGCTACGTGTAGAGAAAACACATGGCAAAGGTACACTTCACAGATCCTGGTTCTTTGGTATAACTGTTGAGCTCCTAGGCCCTTGAAGAGTCCTGGTGCCATCTTTCCCTGAAGAGTCCTGGTGCCATCTTTCCCTGATTTATATCTAGTTTGTTTTCAATATATCTCAGCTTCTTTTTTTAATCTTTTATTTTTTTAGCTTATACATGTCCATTCACTTTTTCTCTCTCTTTTTTAAAATTAGCCAATTGGGGTTAAGTGACTTGCCCAGGGTCACACAGCCAGGAAAGTGTTAAGTGTCTGAGACCAGATTTGAACTCAGGTCCTCCTGACTTCAGGGTTGGTGCTCTATCCACTGCACTCCCTCACTGCCCGTCCATTCACTTTTTACATGTTGCCATATGAGTCATGTTGGGAGAGAAAAATCAGAATAAAAAGGGAAAAACCATGAGAAAAAAAACAGAAGGAAACAAAAAGATTGAAAATAGAATTCTTTGATTTGCATTCAGTCTCCATAATTTTCTCTCTGGATGTGGATGGCATTTTCTATCCAAAGATTATTGGAATTGCCTTGGATCACTGAATTGCTGAGAAGAGCCAAGTCTATCATAGTTGGTTGTCATACAATTTTTCTGTGGCCATACACCCAATGTTTTCCTGGTTCTGCTTGCTTCACTCAGCATCAGTTCATGTAAGTCTTTCCAGGTTTTTCTTCTCAGCTATTGCTGTACCTGGGAAACCGCTACTTGAGCTTCACCTCTGGTTCTGTCCCTCACTCAACTACTAAAGGAGCTGGGGGTCCCAAAGGTCCCAAAGGCCACTGCTTGATCCTCAAGGCATTAGTGCTGGACTGGCTTTTAAAACTCCAGTTGGCCTTCACTCTCAGATTTCTACTTCCAATCTCCTTTATCTAGAATCAAAGAATAATCAAAGAAAAATAAATAAATGAGTAAGTAAATAAATAAATAAATGAAAGAATAATCAAAGAGAAGTTAAAGATTGTCTGGATATACGTTCAAGTCCCCATAGGGATTGCATTAGTTGGGTCAACCTCATGCATATTCATGAAGGCTTTTTGCCAGTCCGTAGTCATACACATGTGAGGAAAATGGAGTTGAGACAGGTTTAGGTGACTCGCCTATGATAATACATGGCACAAGTGGCAAAGCCACAGGATTCAAACATCTACTTATAACACATTCAGCCTTCTTTCTTTTGCACCATCCTGCCATTACAAAAATAAAGAAATAAACCAAATCAGGAATAAAATCACATGTAAAACTATGAATTCCTAATTTTCCAAGGAAAAAACACATATTCTTTCAAAGTAGTAACTAGGGAATTCCGGGTATAGAATATGGGACTTAAAATCAGAAAAACTTGAGTTCAATTCTGGTCTCACTTAACACTGCACCTTTCTCAGGCTTAGTTTTGTCATTTACCAAATGGAAACAAGAATAGCGCTTGCCTTCCAGGGTATCAATGAGGATAAAATTGGGCAATATTTGCAAATCTTAAAGCACTATATAAAGGCTAACTTTTATTATTATTTTCTTCTGTCCCCATCCCACCTTTTTTCCTTTCAGTGTACTTATCAGATTATATTTTTGTTATGTTTTTTATCTCATTGTTGTCACAGGTCTTTGACATCTCCAGGCTGCAAATCATTGAGCCCTGTCTTTACAAAAGAATTATTTTTTAAGGGATTTATTTTATTTTTTTAAATTTTTTATTTTTTTCCAAAATATATGCAAAGATAGTTTTCAACATTCACCCTTGTAAAAACCTTGTATTCCAAATTTTTTTCTCCCTCCCTTTTCTCCATCTCCTCCCCTAGGCAACTAATCCAATATATGTTAAACATGTCTGATTCTTACAGAAGAATTCTAATTGCTAATGATTCCTAGGAAGACAAAGGCAGAAAGACAGAGACACAGACACAGAGAAAGAAAGACAGAAGAGGACAGAGATGGACAGACAGATAGTTATAAAGATACAGAGACAGACAAAGACAGAGAGGGAGAAAAGGAGGGAAAGACAGACAAAGATGGACAGAGTTATACAGATTAAGATAGACAGAGAAACAGAGAAAGACAGACAGGTAGAGATAGAAAGAGACAGAAATGGACAGAGGATAGATTGAGATAGCCAGACAGAGACAGAAACAGAGAGAGACAGAGAAAGAAAGAGATAAGCAGACATAGAGACACAAACACACAAAGTGAAACAGTCAGAGAAAGAGAGAAAGACAGGGAGATAAACAGAGAGACAGAAAGATAGAGACAAAGAGAGAAGTGGGTCTGTGGGTGGATATAGGCTGTTGCCTCTCATCCTATATGATTTTCAAACATGAGATAACATTTAAAAAATCAACCCGATCAGAAAAGGCAGAAATGAAAGTGACAACCAGCCTTGTAAACTGGACCAATGAAGATGGGAATCCCCACGAGATGTAATGTACTATAAATAGCCATTTATAAGAAACTGATAACAAAAGCCTCCTATGAATTCAGTGACATTTTAAAGTAAATTTATATTTTATTTTCTATTTTATGCATCATAAAAGCATCTACATGGCATGTCCAAAACAGAACTCATTATCTTTCCCCATAAAGTAGTCCCCACTACCAAAATTCCCTATTCCCATTGAGAGGACCACCTTCCTTCTGGTCACCCATGTTCACAATCTCAACATCATCCTTGATGCTTTATTCCCTTAGCCTATATATCCAATTAATGGTTAAGTTTTATCACTTTTAAATTTAATTTGCATTGTTAACATTTTATTTTCTTCCTAATTTTAACTTATTTTCAGTTCTCAATTCTATGTATTTTTCAAGTCAACCATCCGATGGTTAAAGTAAGATTTTACAAACATTTAAATTCAACCCAGTGTCGCCTTTAGCGGCCATCTCTCTTTGCTTGTCAAGTAAATCAAATGTTTGCTGATTAGGGCACTTTTTAGGCTTTTGATTTATCTCAGTGAAACACCTGTATAAAATAGTTTTAATCAGTGTCAATGTCATCTCTACTATCTTCAACCCATTTTTTTACTATGAAGGTTTATTTAAATAGGTCAGAATTAAGTTGTTTCAAGTGCATGCCGTATATTTTTCTGATTAATTTTCTTCCTTCTAGCTTTATACAAATTCTTATCTTTGTTCTAAGATGTCAGTGATCTGACTGAATTTGGAATAGCTAACTCAGGCAAAACTCTCAAATCAATAATAAATCTTCTTTTGTTTTTTTTTAAAATTGTTGTTAGGTATTTATCATATCTAGAGTCTGCTGATTCTTTACTCCAAGAAAATGTTCACATTGTAAAGGCTCAGGACTTTTATATTTTCAAAAAGTCTTTGGGAGGAGGGGTGGTTGCCCATCAACTGCAAAATGGCTATTCAAATCATGATATATGAGTGTAATCAAATGAAAGTGAAAAAGGAAATAGTTTCAGAGAAACCTTAGAAGATTTGTATCAACTGAGACAAAGGGAAATGAGAGAGTCAGGAGACCAATTTATACAACATTGTAAAGATAAACAACTTTGGAAAATTTGAGAACTATAATCAAGGTACCAAACACAATTCCAGAAGACTCATGATAAAGCATACTACTCACCTCCTAACAGAGAAGTGATGGATTCAGAGGAGAGAGAGAGAGAGAGAGAGAGAGAGAGAGAGAGAGAGAGAGAGAGAGAGAGAGAATGACATGTCCAATGAAGGAGTTTGTTTTGCTTAACTATGCATATGTTACAAGCTTTTGGGTTTTTCTTTTTCTTTTTCAATCAAATCAGGAACAGAGAGAAAGTACATATCTATTAATCAAAATTAATTAAATTGAATTTGAAAAAAATCATTTGTCTCTCTTTCCTCATCAATTCCAATAGAATTCTTACCATCTTCACCTATAGGAAAAGGTGTAGGAATAGGAACAGGAATAGGAATGGGAATAGGAATAAGAATAGGAATAGGCGCTGAAAATACCAAGAATTAAAATGTATGTTAATTTAACTTGGTAGGTCTCATCAACTTCTTCATAGCTTTTTTGTCCTCTGTAACATATGTTGGTCCATAAGTTTCAAATGTTTTCTTGATTTTTGTTCAAACATTTAACGTGAGGATTGTCACAAGATGACCAGATATTGCAAAAGCTTTTTGTTACGTTTGGGTATGTAATTAAACCAACTTTACCAACTTTTATTTCTATCTCCAAAGAATACCTGGGAACCATCCTTCCATTAAGTTACAACTTATTTCTTCTGGCTTTATTTATAGCAAGAATATCAAGATAGATTTTTAATTCATTATTTGTAGAATTTTTTTATCACTTGATCACTGGACATAAGAATCTCAAATTTAGAGTATTAATAGTCAAGTTTATAAATGATTTAAATATTGTGTAAGTCTCATGCCACCACCACTGAAAAATAAGCGGAAATGTTCTTTATTTCATAGGTTGTCATAGCTAAGTCATCACCAAGTAGCCAGCTTAATATTGCTGACATCTTTCTTCCATTAGGGAACAAAGAAATACCATTCCATCAGTTCCCCCAACCAGTCCCTTCACTGCATTGAATTCCATAACACCTGCTTTCTCTACCCTGAGAGGGAATTCAAATGATATTAATAATTAACCTGAACTCATTCTGCAATGATTTATAAACTCCCACCTGAACATACTTTCCTCTTCCCAGTGATTCTGAGGATCCTTTGCCAGGATGCCTTTATTTGAATCCCAGGCTGCCTTTATTCATATCTTATTCTGTATCCTCCACCGTCCACTCTCTAATTCTTCTCTCTATTCCCTCCAACCCAACCACCTGTTCAATGTTCAACCACTCTAAATCCCATCCCTTCTACTGTGCGCTCCAGAATGCCTGTTCTATAAGTAACCAATAGACTTTGATCTTAAATCTTTTCCTTCTCTTTTCATCTTTTATATTTTACTGAGACCTGGCTCTCTCTTGATGACTGACTTCCCCATCCATCATTTTAGTTGCACTTTTACTTCCTCCACTCAACTCACCAGTTAAGATGGGTAACTTGGAATGCTCCTTGTTCTACATTGCCATTTCCAAGATCTCCCTTTATCCCTGTCACTTAGTAATGTGTTCTCCTTTGTGGTTCACTCAAACCATATCCACACCCAATCAAGATTATAGTAACTGCTGTCTATGGACCTCTAAGCCATCTCCTTTCTTTTCTCAATGAGTTCAATGTCTGGCTTACAATCTCTTTCTTCTTCAACTCCTTCCAATACCATATATGTTGAAACTCCCTCAAACACCCTAATCCTTCCCCTAGTTCCTAAACTTACTCATTTCATATGACCTACTACTCTATTCTCTCTCAAATCCTATCTCATGTTCCTCAATCTCACCATAATCCACAAATGATGTTTAGAAACTGTTATTAAAATTCCCTTATCCATTCATAATCTTTGTCATTCCACTTCTCCCTCTGCCATCCAATTCCAAATCCTGTTCTTCATCCTCACAGAAACTTTTAATTCCTTGTCCCTTATTGCCTTTCCAGGCTATCATTCCTATCCTGGATATACTTTCCTACCTTTTTCATTTTGACCCCTTAGTGAACCAATCCAACTCTATACTATCTTCTCTTAATTCCCTGACCTCCTGATTTTATCACTGATTTTGCCCTGATGAGCCTCAGTTTTTAATTACTCCTACCATCCTTTACCTTTGCTTCTTCTCACATATTGGTGAATGAAACTGGACTCAATCACAAAAGCATGCCAACTGGATCTACTATAAGTTTATGATACATAATTTCAAATGGGTCTTCACTGCAGCAAGGCAATCTGTTTATACTCTCCTAATTGACTTGTTATCCCACTCAATACAGCAGTTCTTCTAAACCTTTTTATCCCTCCTCAAACTTCTAATAGCTTCCCCTCCTCTACTCTGTTAGCCAAAAATCTTGCCTCATATTTCATGGGGGCGGGAGGGAATTGAAATTATTTGCCTGCTTTTCCCTTTTTTCTTATCTTAAACTATTTAAATGTCTTCTACCAGAATAGGGCAGTTTACCAGAGAAGATGAGATTGAATAGGATCACTTCTACAAATAAAGGAGTATGACTTGGGCAAGAAGTGATCCCATTCAATCTCATCTTCTCTGGTAAATTGCCCCCCTAAAATTCCTACTCTTTCAATTTTCTTAGTACAATGCATGGCGCTTAGTAGGCACTCAATAAATGTTTATTGGCTGACAGAACTGACTGTTGCTAAGTTTAGCCATACTAGTCTGATCCTTGGAAAGCCAACTTAGTCTAATTATTATCAAATATCAAATATATCAAAAAATATATCAAAACTAGTCTAATGGGGTAATTATAAACAAATATAAGGAATTGTGAAAATGATAGTCAATCAGTAAACAAGCATTTATAAGTGCCTATTATGTACAAGGCATTGTGCATAGGAGGAAGGATTCAAGGAAAGGGGGAAAAAATTAGTGCCTGTCATCAAGCAGCTCACAGTCTAATGAGCAGACAAGATGCAGACAATAAGATACAGACAAGAAATATACAGAATAAATTGGAGAGAGCCTCAGGGGGATGGCACTAAGATTAAGTAGCAGTAGGAAAGTCTTCTTGTGGAAGTTGGGACTTTAACTGAGACTTAAAGGAATCCAGGAAAGCCAAGAGGCAGAGATGATGGGGGGAGAGAGAGAGACAGCCAGTGAAAACTCTTAGAGTTTAGACTTACCATGTCTTATTCAAGGAAGAGCAAGGATGCTACTCCTAAACCACTGCCAGTAGGGCAAGTTCTTATACCTTGACCATTGTCCTCCTCCTCTACCATCCTTCAAAGCCCAGCCTAAATCTCATCTCCTCTATGAAACCTTCTTTGACCCTCTAAGCACCTGTAAAGCACTTATTTGGTCCTTCTACTATGACTACTAAGATAACCATGTAGCCTCATATTTGGAAAGAACCTTAGAAGTCATTAAGACCAATTCATACCTTAACAAACCACTACAAGATGCTCAACAAGGGGTCATTCAACCTAGATTTGGAGACCTCCAATGAGGGAAAAGCTACCATCATGTAAAGCAGCCCTTTCTACTTCAGGGTAGCTCTAATTGCCTCCTCTCCATCACTTCCGTGGGTGGCACTGGAAGAAGGGAGAGTTTAGGAGGAAAGATAATGAGCTCAGTTGTACTTATGTTAGGTCTGAGATGTGTTCAGGATGTCCAGCTTGGACTGTCCAATAGGAAATTCGTGATCCAATATTGATGCTCTCATCGAGAAAATGGTTTGGGATACAGAGATCTGGGAGTTATGGACACAAAGTTGCCAGGTAAAACCATGAGAGCTAACAAGACCATGCTGAGAATTACAAGGGATGTAAGAAGACCTGAGAGAGAGCCCCCAGTTAGAGGGAGGAATGTTGAATGAAAAGCTGAAAAAGGCAACTGAGAAAAGATAGCAAGTGTCTGAAAGAGATAGCAGTGTCTAAAAAACAGGAAGGAGGGAGGATTCAGGTGGAGAGGGTGGTCCACAATGCCAAATGCACCCCATAGGCTAAGAAGGACTATCAGACTTCATCTTAAAGATCACCTGTTCTTTCCTGCTTATTAAGAGGTCAATACTTCCATGGCCTCTATTTCCTCATCCATAAACAAGATAATTGGATTAGACAGCATTTAAGAGCAGTTCCCACCAGCCAATCCCACCTCCCCCCACCCCAGGTTTTAGGCTGAATGTCCAAGTGGGAGTTGATGAGATGGAGAATGATTTCAATAGACAGTGCTTTATCTGTCTTTATCCACTACTCGTCCTCCTTTCCCCCTTACCCTTCCCCCAGATCAATCTGGAAGAGATCTCCTTGCTCTCAGAGCCAATTATCCCCTCTAGATGGAATTGATTGAAATGGGCTTAAAGTGGCTGGTAATTGAAGGACCCCAGTAGAGTGTCTGAGGGCAATCAGACTGTTACCCATCAAACATGAGGAACCCCAGTGCTAAACAGCTTGTGCTCATTAATTAGCACCATAACTCTGGGGTCTGGGACTTAGGGAAAAAACATGCCCTCTCCCCATGCCCTTCATGAGGGGAGGCAGAAGCTGGCAGGGCCTTGCACCTGATGGAGGGCATCCTTCAAGGCCCAGATCTCAGGCTGCCATTTCCCCCATGAATGTTCCCCCCAGAATGGAAGAGATCTCATTCTCCTTTTCATCTTCTGCCCCAGGAACCTAATTCATGCTTCTCTTTTAGCATCTACTTCCAGGGTGATTGGGGGGTTAAGATGAGATAACAGATACAACAGTATTTTGTAAACCTTAAAGTGCTATAGAAATGTTAGCCATCCTTATCACGAGATCCTATGGGATAGTGCTTGAAAAGCTCTAGGCAGCTTGGAGCTCCTGGCAGCAAAGGGATTTTACCACCCAAAGCCTTCTGTAATTTCCTCTCCTTAGGCAAATGAGCTCCTCTCCAGAAATGGGCCCAGAATGTGTTCAGGATTGGAGGTGGCTATCTATCCAGAGGTCCTGGGCCCAATGAGATCAGTGGATGGCTGCTCAGCAGCAGTGTCAAGGAAGGCTTCTGGACCGTAAGGGATAGCTAATAATAAGAGGATCGGCCTAAGTAAGCCTGGCTATTTTACCATGATACGTGCAGCAGTAATTATTCAGATAGTACCTGACTAAAAATAGCATTGAGATGGCTTAATTAACAGTCCTGTTAATTAACAGTCTATTTGGAAGAAATATAAGGGTTAGCCTCCCAACAGATTATAATAATAGATCGAGTTAATTTTCTGATGTGTATATTTTGTGAACGCTAGAAAAGGGAATGAGCATTTATTCTTAGCATGTCTTGCCTATATAGGAATAAATTACCTGTCCCATACTTGATATATTATACACAGAGTAGCCACAGTTTGGGATCAGGGCTATGCTCTCAGATATAAGGTATAATAAGTAATTTCATCCATAGGGTAACAGTGTAGGCAATCTAAAGAGCCAAAACGTAAGAAACAAGGGAGCCCCCTCTTACTAGAGGTCAAATTCCCCAGGACAGATCCCCAACCAAAGTGCATACTTGAGTTAAAAGAGACAGTCATTGAGCTCACAGTGCCAGGAACTCCGTTAAGCCATAGGGATACCTGAGTTCAAATCCTGCCTTAGCCACTTTCTACCTTTGTGACCCTAGGCAAGTCACTTCATCTCTCTGCCTCAGTGTCCCCATTTGTAAAATGAGAGCATTGGGCTTGACAGCCACTAAGGTCCTTTCCAATCTATGACCTGATAAGGAATTCATTTTAGATTTTTTTTCTTTTATAGAAACTCCATCTTCTAGGACATAGTCTCTTATTCACATATAGATTCCCAAGCTAAAGCAAGTCTCTGTTTGATCAGAGACCCTTTTTCTCCTCATCTAAGAATCTATCCCAAAGTCATTTTCCTGGCAGGGGTCAAGTACAGACTTCCACAGTTTTATTGCTTCTCACTATTTTTCCTTATAAGAGCAATTTGGAGCTATGCTCAAAAAGTTATCAAACTATGCATATCCTTTGACCCAGCAGTGTTTCTATTGGGCTTATATCCCAAAGAAATCATAAAAGAAGGAAAGGGCCCCACATGTGCAAGAATGTTTGTGGCAGCCCTTTTTGTAGTGGCTAGAAACTGGAAACTGAATGGATGCCCATCGATTGGAGAGTGGCTGAATAAATTATGGCATATGAATGTTATGGAATATTATTGTTCTGTAAGAAATGACCAGCAGGATGATTTCAGAGAGGCCTGGAGAGACTTGCATGAACTAATGCTCAGTGAAGTGAGCAGAACCAGGAGATCATTATTCACGGCAACAACAATACTATATGAGGATCAGTTCTGATGGACATGACTCTCTTCAACAATGAAATGCTTCAAACCAGTTCCAATTGTTCAGTGAAGAAATCCATATACACCCAGAGAGCGGAATGTGAAATGTGGACAACAACATAACATTTTCATGCTCTCTATTGAGATTTGCTTGCATTGTATTTCCTTTATCGGATTATTCTTTCTTGTAGATAAGATTTCTCCTGCACAAAAAATGATGCAATAACTATACATATATTCGATTTCTTAAGTATTCTAACATAATTATCATGTAGTGGATATCCTGCCATCTAGGGGAGAGGTGGGGAGTAGGGGGGAAAAATTTGTAACAGAAAGCTTTGTAAGGGTTAATGTTTAGGAATTACCCATACATATGTTTTGCAAATAAAAAGTATTAATAAATTTAAAAAAAACTATTTTTCTTACAATGCTAAATAGTTGAAATCTTTCCTTGTCTTTAAAAATGAAAATTGCCGAGATGTGTCCATCTCCACACAAAAGGAGGAGTCTTGTAGGGCACCTCAGTTCCTAGGAATCACAGATAATAGACTATGGAATCACCAAATTAAATGACTCTGAGCAAAGATGAAGGAAATGAGTATTCTAATTCTATTCTTCACCCTATCCCTTCCCCATCTAGCAACCATTGACCTAGAATCCCCGGGAATAAAAAAACTAAAGGAGCATCCTTTTAAAAATTCAAAGAGAGGACTTTTAGGGTATAAAAAAGAACGTTGGCAAGCCACATTTAGCATTGCCTTCCTTCCTTTCTTTTTTTTTTAAATTAGGCAATTAGGGTTAAGTAAGGGTCACACAACCAGGAAAGTGTTAAGCATCTGAAACCAGATTTGAATTCAGGTCCTCCTGACTTCAGGGTTGGTGCTCTATCTACTGTACCACCTAGCTTCCCTAGTATTGCCTTCCAATGAGAGTTGCTTCTCCAAACCAGTGAATGTATATTTCACTGATACACAAACACTTGCAGCAATTCAAATCTCCAATCTTCCTAGGGTTCCAGCTATTAAATACATACATACAAATATATATATATGTATATGTATATATATACATATATATTATATATATAGTCTTTAATAAATTTCATTAGGATATATAAGGTTTTAGTGTTGGTTGTCATTATATTTTTAGTGTGGCTGCCATTTCTCACACCTATACATATCACTCAGAAGAACTGCTGTCAAATCACTTGATTCTTATGACTACTGCCTCTTGAACTCCATTGAGAACTCTTTCCTCAATGAGTTCTGCTCTTGGTTCAGTCAGTCAGTCAATAAACATTAAACACCCACTCCTATGTACTAAGCTCTGGAGATAAGAAAGGCAAAATACAATCTCTGCTCTCAAAAAGTTCGATCATACGGGGGGCTGGGGGAGTAGGAAATGATCATTGGAGGGAAGGCACTAGACTGACGTAAGGGGGAGGGAAAAAAGGTTTCTATTAGATGGAGGAATTTTAACTAGGACCTGAAGGAAGTCAGGGAAGCCAAGAGACAGAGATGAGGGAGAAGAGCATTTGGTTTTTCTCTCTTCCCCATTTCCCCAAATTTTATACTTTTCCCCATGACAGGTAGGGGATTTTAATGTAAAAAGTGATACTCCCTCAAACACTCTTACTTTCTGGTTCCTCAGTTTTCTCATACCAAAACACCACTTCCATGTTCAAGAACTCTGAAATTCCTTGATCTGATGATATGTGTTGTCATTCCACCTCTTCCGTGGTCTTGCAAAGCCCAAATCCTGCTCCTACGCTGAGTAGAGAGTGGACAATTTGCCCTTCATTCTCGAGGAGGACCATGACATCAAGGATGCCGTGATATACAAGTGAATTGGATTGACGTGAGGGAAGGCTGTGGAAAGTCACCAGCCTCACTTTTTCCTCCAGAGGATCTGGGTCCAGTGGCAAGATATAGATTAGGACAACTGGAAATGGACCAGGTTACAATGGGAGACCTTGGTCTTAGAAAGGAAAGGAAGATTAGGAAAAGTTACCTCATATAATGAAGGTGCACAAATAGATTGTACTCTTCCACTAAAGATGAACAAGGAAGAGGGAATGGAGAGGAATTGCTCGCCCTTGAACTTCACACATTTGATAACTGGTCAAAGGAAGGAAAAATACAATCCCATTGATTTACAGAAATATACCTCTCTTGTAAGGAAAAGAAAAGAAAGGGGAAGGAGGATTTTGAGGGAGGGTAGATTAAGGGAGAAATTAGTTCTAAGTAAAGCAAACTTTGAAGATATACCTGAAAAAAGCCTTTTTTAAATGACAAAGAATGGGAATCTTTGCATAAATTAGGAAATGATTAAATAAGTTCTTTGTATGCAAATATAATAGGATATTATTTGCTGTAAGAAATTATGAATTCAGATGATTTCAGCAAGACCTCATATGAACTGATGCAGAACAAACGAACAAAACCAGGAGAACAATTTATACAATGACAGTAATATCATGAAAGCAAACAACTTTGAAAGACTGAAGAATTCTGATCAGTATTATTACTAACCATTACTCCAAAAGGCAATTATAAAATATGTAGCTCGAGATAAAGGTCTTATAGTGCAAAATGGAACAAACATTTTTGGATATGGACAAAGTGGAAATTTGTCTTACTTGACTATATATGTTCATAACAGGGCTTTTGTTTATCTTTCATTACCAGTGTTAAGAGGCCTTGGGTGGGAGACAGATTCTGCTGATTTAAACTTTTTTTAATTAAAAAAAATAAAGTGAAAGATTACATTGTAGAATTTTTCCTTAATTTTTTAAATTTTTTAAAAATTGGGACAATATTCAATCTTTCTAATTCCAGTACTTGTCCCATCTTCCATAAACTTTCAGATATCAATGCCAGTAACTCAACAGTTTTAGTAGCTGGCCCTTTCAGTTCCCTTGGATGTAATTCATCTGGACTTGGTGGAAAGGGAAAGTTTTACGCTGGTAGTCATCCATTCTGAATCACCGAAAAAGAAGAAGGTGGGAGTTTGCTTATTATAGTAGCATTTGACTAACTGTTTTGCCCTCAAGGGTCCTATGAGATGGAGGGTAAGCATCAGTTTGTTCCTGCTCAGTCTCCAGAGTAATGGGGATATAGGTTTTGGCAACAGAGTCAGGAAATAGATGGCAAGTCAATAAATAACTAGTGACTCACTAAAGACCTGGTGACTGAGGTGACAAATGCATCAAATAAAATAAAGGGGTGACAACAGGGGAAAAAAAAGAAAAAGGAAAGGAAAGGAAAAGAAAAGAAAAGGAGCCCTTCAAGAAACTGGAAACTGAGTGGATGCCCATCAGTTGGAGAATATCTGAATAAATTATGGTATATGAATGTTACAGAATATTATTGTTGTATAAGAATGATTTCAGAGAGGCCTGGAGAGACTTACAGGAAGTGATGCTAAGTGAAATGAGCAGAAACAGCAGATCATTGTACATGACAACATCAATATTATATGACGATCAATTCTGATAAACATGACTTTCCAACAATGAGATGATTGATGCCAGTTCCAATGATCTTGTGACAAAAAGAGCCATTTACACCCAGAGAGAGGACTGTAGGAACTGAATGTGGATCACAATATAGCATTCTCACTCTTTTTGTTGTTGTTCACTTGAATATTATTTTCTTACTCATTTACTTTCTTTTTTTTATCTGATTTCTCTTGTGCAGCAAGAGAATTGTATAAATATGTTTATACGTATTGGATTTAACATATATTTAACATGTTTAACATATAACGAATTGCTTCCCATCTAGAGGAGGGGATGGTGGAGGGAAGGAGGAGAAAATCTGAAACACAAGGCTATGCAAGGGTCAATGTTGTCAAATTATCGGTGCATGTGTTTTGAAAATAAAAAACGTAAAAAAAAAAAAAAAAGAATGTTTTCAGAGAGACCTGAAGAGACTTACATGAACTGATGCTAAGTGAAATGGGTAGAACTAGGAGATCATTGTACTCAGCAACAACAAGATTATACAATGATCAATTCTGATGGATGTGATTCTTTTAAGCAATGAGATGATTCAAGCCTGTTCCAATGATCTTGTAATGATGAGAGCCATTTACAACCAGAAAGAGACTGTGGGAATTGCAAGTGGTTCACAACAATGCATTTTCACTCTTTTTGTTGTGGTTTGCTTGAATTTCATTTTTTTTCTCATTTTTTAAATTTTTTGACCTGATTTTTCTTGTGCAGCAAGATAATTGTATAAATATATATGACTACTAAAAAAAAAAAAAAGAAAAGGAGCCCTTACAGGAAAAATCTCAAAGGAAAACAGAAAGAACAAAGAAATGAGTAAGCAAAACAGGGGTGGGGGATACACAATTACCCTAAGCAATATGAGATAAAAAAAAAGAGATGAAAAAGCAGGACCATAACAGAAACAATCTACCCATAGATGATGGAATAGCTAGACTTCTAGAACTTCCCCAAAGATTAGAATCATTTAGCAAAGCTCTGGACTTTGTAACCAACTCAGCTCGAGGCTGGTTACATTTCTACCCACTTCAAGGTTCCTCTTTGTGATAGTTGAGTTCTCATCAGATGCCTCCTCTCCATTGCATTATGTTCTTCCCAACTTCAGTCGCCAGTTACAGTTAATATTTCCCTTATGTGCTCTATACCTTTCCATGATTAGCAACCTAGTTTCATTTAACCATGTGAAATCAATTACCTTTTGCAAAGGGATTTATTGAGAAGAAATAGCAAGAATGGAAGCCCACATCATTCCCTCAAACCAGGGGCACACTCCACCTTATGTCACCTCAGACCCTGGAGACAGTGGTTGTTACAAACTTACAGCAGTTGCTACAAAGCATCTGTCCCCAGCAAGTTCCCTCTGCATGCTGCTCAGTTATTCTGGAAAGCTGAATCTTGGCAACTGAGTCCGATCCAATATTGTGCTGGATCCTGGAGATCACTCCTCAGGGACGCACTGGTAGCAAACTCTGACACAGACTACTGAGATCTCACAGTCTAAGCCTTGCCCACTCCAGTTCCAATTGCTTGTTGTCCTTCATACTCAAAAGGACCAAAATGGCATCATTAACATTGGGGTCCAGGTACAGTGTGTCCGGCTGTGGTTGATCAGAACAACACAAGCTCAGATGGTCCTTCCATAGGTCGGGCACAATTTGGAGCAGGGATGTGTCTAAATTGGCACTCCTCACATTTCTTTTGAGCTACAGCAGTTCTGCTTTGCTCATAGGGCATAGCACTTTCTTTGATAATGGCATGCCATGCTGGGCAATACTGTGCCAGTGTTTCCTGAATCTCACAATAGATTCCAAAGTTCTTCAGAGAGACCTTCAGTTCTTCTGACCTCCGTGGGAGCACTTGCCCCGTGGGAACTCCCCTTAAAATACTCTTTTAGGCAAATATGTTTAGCATTCCAAAATTATGGCGAACCCATTGGGGCTGCACTTTCTGCAATAGGGTTTATATGCTTGGTAGTTTAGTTCAAGATTTTTGAGGTTTGGGGCATGTGTGTGTGTGTGGTAATTGGGGTTAAGTGACTTGCCCAGAGTGTTAAATGTCTGAGGCTGCATTTGAACTCAGGTCCTCCTGACTCCAGGGCTAATGTTCTAACCACTTAGAGCTGCCACCTCGCTGCCCCTGGTAGCTTAGTTCAAGAAAGGGCCTGGTGTCCAGTGCCTGATCCTTCCAGGTGATCTTCAGGATCTTCCTATGAACATTCAAATGGAAGTTTCCCGGCATGGTGTTGGTTTACTATCCAGGTTTCACAGGCACCGGCCAATGAGCTCAGCACAACGGCTCTGTAGACCTTTAGTTGAATAAACAGCCTGATACTTCTTCTTTCCTTTGGAGTCTCCAAATACTGAGCTAACTCTGGCAATGGATGTGTCCACCTCATTATTTTTGCGTACTTCCCTGGAAAGTATATTGCCAAGACAAATGAACTTATCCACAACAATCAAGATGTAACAGATGGTTCCCCTTGTGAAGGGTATGGTGCTAGTTGTTGGAAAACCTTTGTTTTCCAGGTGTTGTTAAGCCAAAATGAGCACAAATAGCAGAGGATCGATCCTTACACTGGGTACCTCTGCCTCAGAGGCTGCATTGATTACACAATCATATGCAAACAAAAAGTCGCACACCAACTCTCCCTCACGGCTTGTAACTATGGTAGTTGGTGTGTGATAGCTTATATTGATGCCATTTTCATCCTTGGTAAGGGCTTCTAACAACAATGCTGAAAACATGCTAAAAAGCATGGGAGCAAACACTGGAAAGCATGAGGGCATATCCAGAGTCTCTGCAAGCACGCTGATGTGAAAATTGCCTACAATACTGATGAACTTCTCTGGACAACCAAATTTCGCCATGATGTTCCACAAGTTCTCCCAACTGATAGTATCAAGGCTTTGGTCCAATCAACAAACATGTGCAGACTTGTGTTCTATTCCTAGCATTTCTCCTAGAGTTGTCAGGTAGCAAACACTATATTGACCTTTCCTCGGGCCTGGTTCTCAGGTAGATGACCATCTTCCAGTTGAAGGATTAGCCTATTAAGGAGGACTCTGGCAAGAATCTTGTCAGCATTGACCAAAAGAAAGATCCCCCTATTTCTTTTTCCTTTAAGACATAGACAGTAGAGACATTTTTGATCTCCACAAGAATACCTCCTCTTGCTTTATAACCTGGCAGATTTTAGTTAGCTTTTGTACAAGCAGTGGACACCCACCTTGTAAATCTCAGTTGAAATAGAATCAGCACTAGGTACTTTGCCACAGGAAAGAAGTCTAATGGCATTCAAAACCTCTTCTTCAATAGAAACTTCAGCTAGAGAGTGATTAACTTCAGTCTGAGATAAATAGCTTCACATGGGTTGATGATGATCTGTTGAGAATACCATGGAAATGTTGAGGACATCTCTCCTGGATTAGGTCCTTAACATTAATCAATTGGTGCTGAGTAATTGAGAGGCACCATAGGTGTTTGGTCCATAAATAGCCTTAAGGGTACATAAAAGTGCTTTGGATTGGAACTCTTAGCATAAAACTGAATTTCACCTGCCTTCTTACTGAACTAAGAATCCTGAATCTCTTTTAAGCTTCATTTGTATTTTACTTTTCATGGAATTAAATGCTACCTTCTTAAACGACCAGCAGGACGATTTCAGAGAGGCCTGGAGAGACTTGCATGAACTAATGCTCAGTGAAGTGAGCAGAACCAGGAGATCATTATTCACGGCAACAACAATACTATATGAGGATCAGTTCTAATGGACATCACTCTCTTCAACAATGAAATGCTTCAAACCAGTTCTAATTGTTCGGTGAAGAGAGCCATATACACCCAGAGAGCGGGATGTGAAATGTGGACCACAACATGACATTTTCATGTTCTCTATTGAGGTTTGCTTGCATTGTATTTCCTTTATCGGATTATTCTTTCTTGTAGATACGATTTCTCCTGCACAAAAAATGATGCAATAACTATACATATATTCGATTTCTTAAGTATTCTAACATAATTATCATGTAGTGGATATCCTGCCATCTAGGGGAGAGGTGGGGAGTAGGGGGGAAAAATTTGTAACAGAAAGCTTTGTAAGGGTTAATGTTTAGGAATTACCCATACATATGTTTTGCAAATAAAAAGTATTAATAAAAAAATTTTAAAAAAATAAATGCTACCTTCTTAGAGGTGGACAAACTATCCTGCTGGTTAACTATGTGGAGATTTCATTTTTCATTTAGCAGCTTCTGAATTTCCCCATCATTTTCATCAAACCAGTCTCGATGTTTCCAAGCATTCTAACCCAGACGAGCAAATGCAATGCTGTACACCAAATCTCAGAAAGCTGCCCATTTCTTTTCTCCACTGTGTGCTGACTCAGCTTTTCCTCCAAGTTAGCAAAAGAACTGGTCTCACTTTAATCTGCGGAAGTTGAGTCTTCTGATAATCATCTATCTTGTCTTGGGGCTGCAGCTTTTGTTGAATATGAATGTTTAGCCTGGAGGGGATAAGTCTATAATCCGTCCAGCACTCTGTACCACACATTATCTTGTCACTCATATCCTGCCTGTGTCTTTTTCTTACAATCACATACCATTTCTAGAAAACAATTTGAAACTATGCTAGTAAAAAGATAACTAAACTAAAAATATTCTTGGACCCAATAATGGGTATGTACCCAAGGAGGTAAAAGATAGAAAGATTAAAAAGAAAAGCAGGATTAAAAGGGAGCAGGAGAGTCACTGGTTGATGTGATGGCCAGTCTTGACCTCAGAAAATAGATAGGGAAACCCACATCCCTTCCTCTTGGCAGGGTGTGTAATAGGTATGAAATGAGCAGCTCTTGTCAGAAATGATCATTGGGTTTTCTGGGCTGTTGACACACAAACTGATAAAGCCAAAAAACTAACCTAGGCAATATAAGCTTGACAGTGAGTAATATACCAAAAGGATGAATTAATATTGAGAAGGTAAGAGGCCGCTGTGGTTTAAAGCCACAGGTAGCACAAGGGAACATTGAAAATACAAGGGGGAGAGGGAGAGAGAAAGAGAGAGATTTGTGGGAAGAAATTCTTATAAAGGAAACAGGGGAGGGGAGAGGAAGGAAATTTGCACTCAGGAAGATGATCTTTCTGATTCCAGGTCCAGCACTCTATGTACTATGGTACCCCCACTTGCCCATTACAAGGTAGTAAAAGCTTTATTTAATATTTTAGCTTGTTGACCACCAACAAATCACCTCACCCAATCTTTTCAGCTATAAAATGGGACCATAATACAGTAGTACTTACCTTAATAAATTAAAGGGAAAGCAGAAAACTGGGGAAAACTTTTTTACATCCAAGGTTTCTGATAAAGGTCTCATTTCTAAAATATACAGATAAGTGACTCAAATTTATAAGAAAACAAATCATTCCCCAGTTGACAAATGGTCAAAGCATATAAACAGACAATTTTCAAATGAAGAAATTAAAGTCATTTTTAGTCATTTGAAAAAATGCCCTAAATCACTATTGATCACAGAAATGCAAATTAAGACAAATGAGATACCACTACACACCTCTCAGATTGGCTAAGATGACACGAAAATAGAATGATGAATGTTGGAGGAGATGTGGGAAAACTGAGACATTAATACATTCTTGGTGGATTTGTAAATGGATCCAACCATTCTAAAGAGCAATTTGGAACTATGCCCAAAGGGCTATCAAACTGTATATACCCTTTGATCCAGCAATGCCTCTACTGTATCCCAAAAAGATCATTTAAAAAGGGGAAAGGACCTATGTGTGCAAAAATGTTTGTGGCAGCCTTGGAAAGTGAGTGGATGCCCATCAGTTGGAGAATGGCTAAATAAATTATGGTATATGAATGTTATGGAATATTATTGTTCTAAAAGAAACAATCAGCAGGATGATTTCAGAGAGGTCTGGAGAAACTGACAGGAACTGATGCTGAGTGAAGTGAGCAGAACCAGGAGATCATTGTACACAGCAACAAGATTATACAATGATCAATTCTGATAGACATGGCTCTTTTCAACAGTGAGATGATTCAGAGCAATTCCAACAGTTTTGTGATGAAGAGAGTTTAAACCCAGAGAGAGAACTGTGGGAACTGAGTGTGGATCATAACATAGCATTTTCACTCTTTTTGTTTTGCTTTCATTTTGTTCTTTCTCATTTTTTTTCTTTTTTGATCTAATTTTTCTTGTGCAGCATGATAATTATATAAATATGTACACATACATTGGATTTAACATATATTTTTAACATGTTTAACATATATTGGATTGCTTGCCATCTAGGGGAGGGAGTGGGGAGAAAGAGGAGAAAAATTTGGAACACGAGGTTTTGCAAGGGTCATTGTTGAAAAATTGTCCATTATTATGTTTTGAAAATAAAAAGCTTTAACTTTTTAAAAAAGAAAAAAAACTATGGTATATTAATGTTATGGAATATTATTGTTCCAATCATTCTAGAAAGCAATTTGGAACTAGGCCCAAAGAGCTATAAAATTGTGCATACCCTTTGACTGAGCAGTGTCTCTACTGGCTCTGTATCCCAAAGAGATCATAAAAAGAGGAAAAGACCCACATGATGCAAAAATGTTTGTAGCAGCCCTTTTTGTAGTAGTAAGGAACTGGAAACTGAGTGGATGTCCACCAATTGGAGAATGGCTGAATAAGATATGGTATGTGAATGTTATGGATTATTATTGTTCTACAAGAAATGATCAGCAGGATGATTTCAGAAAGGACTGGAGAAACTTACATGAACTGATCTAAGTGAAGTGAGCAGAATAAAGAGAACATTGACCACAGCAACAACAAGATTATGTGATGATAAACTCTCTGATGGATGTGGCTCTTTTCACCAACGAGGTGAATTTCAATAGTCTTGTGATAAAGAGAGCCATGCACATTCAAAGAGAGGACTATGGAGATTGAATGTGGATCACAATATAGTATTTTCACCTTTTTTGTTGTTGTTAGCTTGCTTGTTTTTTCTTTCTCATTTTTTGCCCTTTTGATCTGATTTTTCTTGTGCAACATGATAAATGTGTAAATATTTTTAGAAGAATTGCACATGTTTAACCTATATTAGATTATTTGCTGTCTAGGGGAGGGGAAAGTGGTGAGGGAAGGGAAAAAAATTTGAAACACAAGGTTTTGCACAGATAAATGTTGAAAAGTATCTTTGCATGTATTTGGAAAAATAAAAAGCTATTATTATTTTTTAAAAGACTTTGATGAAAGCATCTTCAAAACAACTCCAATAACAATCAGAATACTAGCTATGGCATATCTCTCATTCTGTTCCCATATGGTTTTAATTTCTTCTGCTAAGTCTCTATATTTAAAATTTTTTCCATTCCATGTGGTTTAGATATTATGAATATTCAGTGTGGTGACATCTCTTAAAATATTATTCCCATGTGGCTCTTTTCAACAAGCGAGGTGATTCAGGTCAGTTTCAATGGTCTTGTGATGGAGAGAGCCATCTGTGTCCAGATGGCTTTTTTGTTGTTGTATGCTTGCATTTTGTTTTCTTTCCTATTTTTTTCCTTTTTGATCTGATTTTTCTGGCACAGAAAGATAATTGTGGAAATATGTATAGAAGAATTGCACATGTTAAACATATATTGGATTACTTATTGTCTAGAGGAGGGTGTGGGGGTGATAAGAAAGGGAGAACAAAATGGGAACACAAGGTTTTGCAAGGGTCAATGTTGAAAATTATCTATACATATGTTTTGAAAATAAAAAGTTTTTTTAAAGATGTTGTTCCTAAATGTTTATATATTGATGCTATATCCAAGAAATTACTGAGCACAGTTCTGTTTATAATAATGCTTTGGTCCCAGGACATTTTGTTCACTGAATTTTCAAAGATATTTAAGGCGGGGGCGGATACATTTGTAGTACAGGGATTTATCATCTGTTCGTTTATCAAGGATAGAAAGTTTATGGTGTATAATTTTAGCCACTCAATTGAGCCTTTCCAATCGATGCTAGATTTTTGCAGCCTGCTATAATTTAGTACATAGTTTTCACCACTTCATTATAATCTGTAAATCTGTACCAATCAATAAGTCTGGGTTCCTTAAGAATAACATTTCTAACATTTCTGGTGGCAATGTCTGATCCAAAATTGTTACCTAACTGTCCTCTTCTTCCATTTCTATTAACAAATCTGCATGACTCAGCCATTAATTTGACATTTCTTTGTTGACATTGGTTTGGGTTAATTTATATGGATGTTATCCATGGAGCACTGTTTGAGTAACTCTTTCTTTTGTATTTCATAAGTTTTATTAAAAAAAAAAAAGATGTTAAGTTACATTCAACAAACCCCAATGCTGTATACTTATTGTTAGCCCTTGCTCTTGCTTTAATAAGTGAGATCTTTTTATTCCTATAGAATTTCTGTAAATTTTAACCTCATTATCTTGTGCCCTGAGAAAATCTATCAACCTTCCCCTTCTTTTTTGAAGAGGAAATACTCATCTTTTTCTAATACTTTCTGCCAATATCTTCCCCTTCATCCTTATCTCACGTGAAGAGGTGACCTTGTTCCCTATCCAAAGCAATTCCCTCTACTTGTTAAAAAAATTTCATAGATAATGACGAATGTTGGAGGGGATGTGGGAAAACTGGGACACTAATACATTGTTGGTGGAATTGTGAATGGATCTAACCATTCTGAAGAGCAATTTGGAACTATGTCCAAAGGGTTATCAAACTCTGCATACCCTTTGATCCAGCAGTGTTTCTACTGGGCTTATATCCCTGAGAGAGCTTAAAGGAGGGAAATGCAAAAGTGCAAAAATGTTGCAAAGCTCTTTTTGTAGTGGCAAGAACCTGGAAACTGAGTGGATGCCCATCAATTGGAGAATGGTTGAATACATTTTGATGTATGAATGTTATGGATACTGTTGTTCTATAAGAAATGATCAGAGGGATGATTTCAGAAAGACCTGGAGAGACTTCCATGAACTGATGATGAGTGAAATGAACAGAACCAGGAGATCATTGTACATGGCAACGACAAGATTATATGATGATCAATTCTGATAGACATGGCCCTTTTCAATAATGAGATGGTTCAGGCCAGTTCCAATGATCTTTGGATGAAGAGAGCCATCTGCACCCAGAGAAAGGATTGTGAAAACTGAGGGTGGATCACAACATAGTGTGTTCACCTTTTTGTTGAGGTTTGCTTGAATTTCATTTTCTTTCTCATTTTTAAAAAATTTTTTGATCTGATTTTTCTTGTGCAGCAAGATAATTGTATAAATATGTATGTCTATAATGGATTTAACATATATTTTTACCATGTTTAACATATATTGGATTACTTGCCATCTAGGGGTGGGGGTTGGTGAAATGGGAGAAAATTAGAACACAAGGTTTTTCAAGAGTCAATGTTGAAAAATTATCCTTGCAATGTGTTTTGAAATTTAAAAATTTCAATTAAAAAAAGGAATTTCATGCCATTCTGTCTCCTCCAATCGGTTGCCCCCTATCATCCTCACTTCACTTATTTTCAATCTCTTCCTCTACTGACTCAATCATTTCTACCTACAAACATACTCATGTCCCTTCCATCCTGAGAAATCACTCACTTGCTCCATCCCTGCTATTATCCTATATCTTTTCTGCCTTTGTTGTTAAACTCCTTAAAAAGGCTACCCCTATCCTCTCTTCTCATTCTTCATCTCTTACAATTTAGCTTCCAACCTCATCATTCCACTAAAAATGCTCTCTTCAAATTTGCCAGTGATCTCTTACTTGACAAATTTAATGGTCTTTTCTCAATTATCATTCTCCTTGACCCCTCTGCAACTTTTTATTCTGTTAATTATATATTATTTTCTTGCTATGTTTTCAGGAGATCATTCTTTCTTGGTTCTCCTCCTATCTCTTTGTCCACTCCTCTCTCTCCTTTGCTGGATCCTCATCCAGCTCACACTTCTAACCATGGGTGACCCATAGAGTTCTGTCCTGGGCTCTCTTTTCTTCTCTCTCTATGCTACCTCACTTGGTGATCTCAACAGCTCCCTTAAATTAAATTACTATCTCTATCCTGATAATTCTCAAATAAACCTATCTCCTGTCCCAATCTGTCTGCTTGCATCTCCAACTGTGTACAAACAAACTACATATAAGATAAAAAAAAATAAATAAGAGAGAGAAGGTGCCAGAATTAAAAGGGATTAGGAAAGTCCTCATCATAGAGAATTGGAATGCTAAAGTAGGAAATCAAAAAATAACTGTAATAATAGGCAATTTTGACCTTGGAGAGCCAAATGAAGTAAGGAAAAGACTAATAATTTTGTCAAGATGACACAATGGACATATCAAACATTATTTTTTTCAACAACCCAAAAGGTGACTCTACACATAAAACATCACCAGATGATCAATAAAGAAATCAGATGATTGATTATATAATTTGCAGCTAAAGTTCGAGAAGCTCTATACAATCAATTAAAACAAGACCAGGAATTAACTGGCTCAGATCACAAGCTTCTTGGTGCAAATTCATACTTAAATTGAAGAAAGGAGGGAAAACCATCAGACCATATATGTAAGTATCCCTTATGAATACGAAGTGAAAGTGATTAATAAATTTAAGAGATTAGATCTGGTAGAAAGATTCCTAAAGAGCTACAGACAAAGATTTGTAATATTATACAGAATATAGCAACAACAAAAAAAAGTCCCACAGAAAAAGAATGAAAATAAAGTGACTGTTAAATGAGGCTTTACAAATAGTTGAGGAAAAGGGACAGCTAGATGGCACAGTGGATACAGTACCAGCCTTGGAATCTGGAGAACCTCAATTCAAATATGGCCTCAGACACTAAACACAATAGCTGTGTGACCCTAAGCAAGTCACTTCACCCCAATTGCCTCACCAAAAAAAGAAAAAGAAAATTTTTAATAAAAAAATTGTTGAGGAAAAGCAGAAAACAAAAAGGTAATGGAGAAAGGGAAAGATATGCCCGACTGAATACAGAATTTCAAAGATTATCAAGAGGGAATAAAAAGGTTTTCTTGAATGAAGAATGCAAAGAAATAGGAAAAATAGAAAGGGAAGGATGAAAGATCTCTTCAAGAAAGGTAGAGATATCAAGGGTCAAAGGCAATTCCAATAGATTAAATGCCATCTACATCCTGAAAAAGAACTATGGAAGTTGAATATAAAACAACACAAGCTATGTTCACTTCTTTTTTCTATTTTTTTTCCTCTCCCAAGATTTTTCCCTTTTGTTCTGATTTTTCTCTCCCAGAATGATTCATAAAGCAATGTGTATTAAAAATAAATAAATAAATGGAGATATCAAGGAAAAGTTTAATACAAAAATGGGCGTGAGAAAAGACCAAAATGATGGGGACCTAACAGAAGTAGAAAAGAAGAAGAGATGACAAAAATACACAAAAGAACTATACAAGAAATATTTTAACATCATTGATAATCACATGGTGTGGTTGCTGTCAAGAGCCAGAATCCTAGAGAATGAAGTCAAGTGAGCCTTAGAAAGCATTGCTAAGAATAAAGCTAGTGGAAGTGACAGAATTCCAGCTGAGATTTAAAACCCTAAAAGATGATGTTGTTAAAAGTGCTGCACTCAATATGCCAGCAAACTTGCAAGATACCATAGTGACCACTAAATTGGGAGAAAAAATCAGTTTAAATCCCAATCTTAAGGATTTTATTCTCCAATTCTCCAATCCTAGAGAAGAGAAATGCCAAAGAATGTTCAAATTATCAAACTATTACCCTCATTCCTCACACTAGAAACCTTATGCTTAAGATTCTGCAAGCTCTATTTCAGCAATATATGAACCAAGAATTACCAGAAGAGCAAGCTGGTTTTCAACAAAGCAGAGGAATTAGAGACCAAATTGCCAACATTTGTTGCATTATGGAAAAAAGCAAGGGCATTCCAGAAAAACATCTATTTCTGCTTCGTCGACTACAAGAAAGCCTTTAACTGTGTGGATCACAGCAAATTGTGGCAAGTCCCCAAAGAGAAGGGAATACCAGATCATCTTCTTGTCTCTTGAGGAACCTGCATGCAGACTATCAAAATACTTTGGAGTCACTCTGTTTTCTAGAGCTAAGGCTTAGCAAGCAGGCTGTTCCCTGGGCCACACAAGAGGATACCATTCTCTAGCAATGTATACTGCTTGGATCAGCACTAGGTGTCCTCTAAGGAATTTAGCTTCCCTTATTTCTCAGGGCCGTCCATCACATGTTCACAATTCCTATTTCTTATAACTGACAGGGACTACACTCCTGTTCACATTACAGAACTCTGGTTCTGTGCCCCACAGGGTGGCCACAATCCCCCACAACTTGAAACAATATCTGTTCCCACGGGACCCAAGAACACCTACATTGTCCCTAAAAATGCTGACCAGGAGAACTACTCCAGACTGTGTTGGGGGCCAGCTCCTTTCATGTATAACAGTAGCCCCAGCTTTAGCAGCATTGAACCTTCTTTCTTAGGAAGTGGACTCTCCCTTGCAGATGTCATTTTCTCCTTCTGAAATTAGTTAAACGTCTGTGTCCTGACTCTCCAATCTCTAGCCTGCTCTATTTTGGTTTCCAGCCACCCACAGGTTAGAAGCTGGGTCCAAGACCAAGAAGCAACAATTAGAACCAAGCTTGGAAAAACTGATTAGTTTAAGATTGGAAAAGGAGTGTGGCAAGGCTGTATATGTCACCTTGCTTATTTAACTTATATGTAGAATACATCATGTGAAATGCCAGGCTGGAAGAATCAAAAGCTGGAATTAAGGTTGTCAGGAAACATATCAACAATCTCAGATGTGCAGAAGATACCACTCTGATGATAGAAAGTGAAGAGGAATTAAGAAGCCTCTTGATGAGAGTGAAAAGGAGGAGTATAAAAGCTGGCTTGAAGCTAAACTTCAGGGGGAAAAAAAACCCTAAGAACTTGGCAACTGGTCCTATCATTTCCTGGCAAACAGAGGAAGAAGAATGGAAAAAGTTCCAGATTTTATATGCTTGGGCTCAAAGATCACCACAGATGGTGACTGCAGCCATGAAATTAAAAGAACTTACTCCTTGGAAGGAGACATCACTGCTGGTAAAAGTCTGTAGAGTCAAAGCTATGGTTTTTCCAACAGCAATGTAAGGCTGTAAGACTTTGACTATAAAGAAAGCAGAGTGCTACAGAATTGACGTTTTCAAATTGTAGTGGTGAAAAAGACTTTTTGAGAGTTCCTTGGACAGCAAGGACAGTAAATGAGTAAATATTTAAAGAAATTAATTAAAACTATTCCTGGAAAGTCAAATACTAAAGATGAAACTTGAATTCTGGCTACATAACGAAAAGATAGCACTCATTAGAAAAGAGCCTGATATCGGGAGAAACTGAAGGCAAAAGGAGAAAGGGATGGCAGAGATAGATAGATAGTGTCATGGGAGCCACTAACAAGAGCTTGGACAGACTTCAGTAGGAAGTGGAAGATAGGAAGGTCCTGGAATGTTATGGTCCATGGGGTCACAAAGACTTGTGCTCGACTAAATGGCTGGATGGAATTTTAGTTGGGATTTCAAGGAATCCAAGGAGGATAGCAGATGAAAATGAGGAAGAAGAACATTTGAGACATGGAGGACAGCCAGAGAAATCTCAAAATGGATGCTTAATAGACTTCTGAAACTCAATAGGCCTAAAATTGAACTCATTTTTCTCTCTAAGCTCTACCACCCCTTCTGCTATTTTACCCCATTTTACTATTTTATTATTTGATAATTTTACAATTTTATCAATTTTTACTACTCAACTACTTTACTATTTATCGTTTGCTATGTTACTGTGTTTTTACTATTTTTGTTACTATTTGTTACTATTTTTTGTTACTGTATTTTTACTATTTTGCCGACCTCAAAGTCTTATAATGATAAGCAAATGATGAAGCAGTGGGTGAAGACACACTTGGAGCTGCAGTCACGACCCAGGCCATAGAGTCATCTTCTCACTGGACTGAAGCAGTGGTAGAATTTGGCAACCTCCTAGGTTGAGCAGTCTTTTTTAAAGCTATACACGTATGGCTCTCTTCAACAATGAAATGTTTCAGACCAGTTCCAATTGTTCAGTGAAGAAAGCCATATACACCCAGAGAGAGGGATATGAAATGTGGACCACAACATAACATTTTCATGCTCTCTATTGATGTTTGCTTGCATTGGGTTTCCTTTCTCTGATTTTTTTTCTTATAGATATGATTTTTCTTGCACAAAAATAAGTGTGGAAATATGTATACATGTATTCGATTTGTCAAGTATTTTAACCTAATTAACATGTAGTGGATATCCTGCCACCTAGGGGAGGGGTGGGGACTAGGGGGGGAAATTTGTAACAGAAAGCTTTGTAAGGGTTAATGTTGAAGAATTACCCATACATATGTTTTGCAAAAAATAGCTTTTAAAAAGCTATACATGTATAATCTTTTAAAACATTTTCATATTAGTCTTGTTATGAAAGAAGAATCAGAACAAAAGGGAAAAACCATGAGAAAGAAAAAATAAAAAACAAATTTTAAAAAGTGAAAATAGTATGCTTTGATTTGTACTCAGACTCAATAGTTCTTTCTCTGGATACAAATAGCATTTTCTATCATGAGTCTTTTGGAACTGTCTTGGACTATTGAGAATTATCTTATATTACTGAAAAGAGCTAAGTCATTCATAGTTGATCATTTCATAATGTTGCTATTACTGTGTACAATGCTCACTTCACTCAGCATCAGTTCATATGTCTTTCCAGGTTTTTCTACCTGCTCATTATTTCTTATAAAATGATAGTATTCTATTACATTCATATACCATAATTTGTTCAGCCATCCCCCAATTGATGGGCAACCCCTCGATTTCCAATTCCTTGCCATCATAAAAAGAACTGGTATAAATGTTTTTGTATAGATGAGTCCTTTTCCCTTTTTTATGATTTATTTGAAATGTAGACTTAGTTGTGGTTTTGTGGATCAAAGGATATACAATTTTTTAAATTTTTAAAAAATTTTTTTCATTTTATTAAAGCTTTTTATTTGCAAAACATATGCATGGGTAATTTTTCAACACTGACCCTTGCAAAGCTTTCCGTTACAAAATTTTCCTCCCTAGCTCCTACCCCTCCCTTAGATGGCAGGAAGTCTACTACATGTTAATAATGTTAAAATACTTGACAAATTGAATATGTGCATACATATTTTTACAGTTATTTTGCTGTTCAAGAAAAATCAGATCTAGAAGAAAAACAATCTGAGAAGGGAAATATAATGCAAGCAAACATCAATAGAGAGGATAAAAATGTTATGTTGTGGTCCACATTCATATCCCTCTCTCTGGGTGTATATGGCTTTCTTCATCACTAAATAATTGGAACTGGTTTGAAACATTTCATTGTCGAAGAGAGCTACATCCTTCAGAATTGATCATCATATAATCTTCTTGTTGTGTATGATGATCTCCTGGTTCTGCTCATTTTGCTCAGCATCAATTCATACAAGTCTCCCCAGGCCTCTCTGAAATCGTCCTGCTGGTCGTTTCTTACAGAACAATAATATTCCATGACATTCATATACCATAATTTGTTCAGCCATTCTCCAATTGATGGGCATCCATTCAGTTTCCAGTTTCTAGCCACTACAAAAAGGGCAGTCACAAACATTCTTGCACATGTGGGTCCCTCTCCCTCCTTTAAGATCTCTTTGGGATATAGGCCCAGAAGAAATACTTCTGGGTCAAAAGGCATGCACAGTTTGATAACTTTTTGAGCATAGTTCCAAATTGTTCTCCAGAATGGTTGGATCTGTTCACAGTTCCACCAACAATGTATCAGTGTCCCACCTTTCCCACATCCCCTCCAACATTTATCATTATCTTTTTCTGTCATCTTAGCCAATATGACAGGTGTGTAGTGGTACCTCAGTTGTCTTAATTTGCATTTCTCTGATCAATAGTGATTTGGAACACCTTTTCATATGACTAGAAATAGTTTTAATTTCATCATGTGAAAATTATTTGTTCATATCCTTTGACTATTTATCAACTGGAGAGTGGCTTGAATTCTTATAAATATAAGACAATTCTCTCTATATTTTAGAAATGAAGCCTTTATCAGAACCCTTAAATGTAAAGATGATTTCCCCATTTATTGCTTCCCTCCTAATCTTATCTGCATTAGTTTTGTTTGTACAAAAACTTTTTAACTTAATATAGTCAAAATTATCTATCTGGTGTTCAATTAAGAGTTTCAGTTCTTCTTTGGACACAAATTCCTTCCTTCTCCACAGGTCTGAGGGGTAAACTATCCTATGTTCCTCTAATTTGCTTATAACATCACTCTTTATATCTAGATCATGAACCCATTTAGATCTTATCATGGTGTGTGGTGTTAGGTGTGGGTCAAGCCCTAATTTCTTCCATACTAGTTTCCAATTTTCCCAGCAGTTTTTGTAAAATAGTGAGTTCTTATCCCAAAAGCTGGGGTCTTTGGGTTTATCAAACACTAGATTGCTAGTTATTGCCTGGTTTGTCCTGTGATCCTATCCTATTACACTGATCAACTGCTCTATTTCTTAGCCAGTACCAAATGGTTTTGATGACCGTTGCTTTATAATATAGTTTTAGATCTGGTACAGCTAGGCCACCTTCATCAGCCTTTTTTTCCATTATTTCCCTTGAAATTCTTGATCTTTTATTTTTCCAAATGAATTTTACTACTATTTTTTCTAGATATGTAAAATAATTTCTTGGGAGTTTGATTGGTATGGCACTAAATAAGTAAATTTGTTTGGGTAGTACTGTCATTTTTATTATATTCGCTCAGCCTACCTATGAGCACTTGATGTTTTTCCAATTGACTAGTCTGACTTTATTTGTGTGAAAAGTGTTTTGTAGTTTAATTCATATAGTTTCTGACTTTTCCTTGGCAGATAGATTCCCAAATATTTTATACTATCATCCGTTATTTGGAATGGAATTTTTTTGTATCTCTTGCTGCTGAACTTTGTTGGTAATATATAAAAATGCTGATGATTTATGTGGATTTATTTTATATCCTGCAACTTTGCTAAAGTTGTGAATTGTTTCTAGTAGTTTTTTAGTTGAGTCTCTAGGGTTCTCTAAGTATACCATAATGTCATCTGCAAAGAGTGATAATTTGGTTTCCTCATTACCTCCTCTAATTCCTTTAATCTCTTTTTCTTCGTACTGCCAAAGCTAACATTCCTAATACAATATTAAATAGTAATGGTGACAGTGGGCAGCCTTGTTTCACTCCTGATCTTATTGGGAATGGTTCCAGTTTGTCTCCATTACATATGATGCTTGCTGATGGTTTTAAGTAGATACTACTAATTATTTTAAGGAAAAGCCCATTTATACCTATACTCTCTAGTGTTTTTAATAGGAATAGGTGTTGGATTTTATCAAATGCTTTTTCTGCATCTATTGAGATAATCATATAGTTTTTGTTAGTTTGGTTATTAATATAATTGATTATGCTGATAGTTTTCCTAATATTGAACCAGTCCTGCATTCCTGGCATAAATCCTACTGTCATCCTGAGGATGACTCTCTGTAATCTCATTACTAATATCTTATTTAAGATTTTTGCATCAATATTCATTAGGGAAATTGGTCTATAGTTTTCTTTCTCTGTTTTCACCCTACCTGGTTTAGCTATCAGCACCATATCTGCATCATAAGGATATGCAGTTTTATAGCCCTTTGGACATTGTTCCAAAATCTGAGCAGTCTTTTTTAAGGACTGCACTGCTAACGTCCTGGCATCAGAAAGGGGCTAGAAAAAAATTGCTCTAAAAAATTTTCTGCTTCAACCATCCCCAGCCTGCTTGTTACAGCAGGCCAAGATCTCACCCTGCAGTGAAAACATGTACAAAAAGTTTCACGAAGATGATTGGTACATGAAATGTGCATATGTTTATGGACAGCAAGAAATTCAGCAGATCTGAAAGATGAACAGCTCTTGTTGTAAGAGAATTCAGCAGGTATCACATCCAAAAAGGAACCCTGAGTTCATCAGTGGAGTGAAGCACAATTATGTTTGTTCCCATGCTTTTTAGCATGTTGTCATACACCTTCAATAAAATAAAAACAGCATTAAGGTCAGCTACCACACTGATGATAAATTATTTAATTTGAAATGACTACAAGTCAAGACTAACGTGGAGGGAGAGTTAGTGTATGACTTTTTGTTTGCAGAAGATTGTGCACCCAATGTAGATTCCAAGGTGAGATGCAACAGAGTATGGATCAATTCTCCTCCCTTTGCTAATTTTAGCCTGACAATTAACACCAAGAATACACAGGTTCTCTACCAGCCAGCACTGCTTCCTATATTTCCTTTTTTCAGCTCCCTGCTTCTCTTCCTAGCAGGAGCTGGATTCCTCTCTAATTCTCTTTCTTAGACTCGGGGAACCAAATTTTAAGCCTCCTGGAAGTATGGCTTGTCATTCTTCTACCTATACTTATTATTTCTTTTCTAATCCACTCAAGGAACTAATTTATATTTCATAAAAGATCAGATGATGGCATAATATTTAAGTTATTTTAATATTTCACTGCTCTTTTTCTGGGATTATCTGTTAAATTTTCAACAACAATTCTCTTACATAATTATACCCATCTTTTCAAAAGCATTTTAAAAATGGTATAAAAGTATCCCTTTTAAATGTTGAAAATCTTTTCCTGTCTTGGCTATGGGTTAAAAGCAAAATATCATGGTTTCTAGTCGATTAGCTATAACCAAGACATTTTAAACACTCATAGAATCAGAGAATGTTACGAGCTGAAAAAGACCTTATAAAGTGGAAAGTTAGAAATTAATTCAAAACAAAGTAGATGCCCATTAACTGGGAAATAGGTAGACAAACTGTGGTACACAAATACCATAGAATATTACTGTGTTATAAGAAATCATGTGGGGACAGCTAGGTGACGTAGTGGATAGAGCCCCAGCTCTGAAGTCAGGAGGACCTGAGTTCAAATCTGCTCTCAGACACTTAACACTTCCTGGCTGTGTGACCCTGGGCAAGTCACTTAACCCCAATTGCCTCAGCAAGAAAAAAAAATCATGTGATGAACACAAAGAAACATGGAAAGATCTACCTAAACTGATACAGAGTAAAGTAAGCAAAACCAAGAAAACAATATACACAATATTTATAACAATGGAAATGGAAAGAACTATGGCATACCAATAAATGTAACAATTACAAAGCTAAATTTGTGGAGGTGGGAGGTCCAGAAGTATTCTATATTGCATGTTTTCCAATATTTTCAATGTATTAATCAATTATGCTGATTTTTTTCTCTTCTAAAAAAAGTATTACTTGTTATATGGAATAGTTGTTAGTGAGACAGGGGTAAGGGGGAAGATACTGGATTAACCATGATGATGTAAGAAACAGAAGACGTCATAAAAATTTATTTAAAAAAAAAGACACATGAAATGTCACAGATAAGAAACTTTAGGTTTGAGGTTTTTCCTAGGCTATCATTGTGTTGGGAGCAAAAGGAAAATCAAAGTTAGATAAAATAAGACCATTACTTGGATTAGCTGGAACTGTGAGACCAGAGGACAAAAGAAAAGCTCTATCTTCTAAGGTCCCTCTGATCTCTGAAATTCAGTGTTCTAAGGTCTCTCTCAGCTCTAATATAGCTACGGTTCTCCTCCACTCAGCCTTTTCTGACATCCTTGCTCTCTCCACCCCACTGTGATCAGGTTTGGGCACAGGAGCATCTTCCTACCCCGCCTTAGCTCCCTGGCCTTCATCCCAGAATGTCCTTTCAGCCCTTTCCAAACTATCCCTCCCTCATTCTGGCAACCTGATGGCCTTGGCCGATGAGTTGAAGAACAAAAATAGAAAGAAGTTCATTAAGCTACTGTCCAAACTCCTGTGTTCTCCCCTTACTGTCACCTCCAGCCCTTCACTATCCCTGATCCAGCAGCCATGGCCTTTCTTCCCTAAATGTCAAACTCTGGGAAGTCAATCTGATTTCCTCTGCTTGGTCCCCTTGGGACAAAGCTAGCAGCAATGGGGAAAGGTTGGGGATGAGCAGATTTCAGCTGAATGTCAGAAAAAGGTTTCCCCAAACTTAGTGTGATTCTGGAGGGGGGGAATGGGAGCTACCGTGGAAGATAATAACAACTCCCATTTACATGAGGATCTAAGATGTGCAGAAGGCTTTCCTCGTCCTGATCCTGTGAACTTGGAAATATAGATATCATTTCCTCCACTTAAAGATGAAGAAACAGGGCCAGTGGATTAAGGAATTGCCAACATGTTCCCCATATTTCTCCATTGTTCCCCCAATTAGCTCCCCACAGAAGTAAGGGGAGGTTGGATGACTACTTGTCAGAGAGGTTATAAACGCAGATCATTCTGATGGGAGTAGAGATTGTGATGCACAAACTCTATGGTCTCATCCAACACTGAGATCCTGGGATTTGAGGAGTCACTTGCTCCACCACCTTCCTGGGGACTGGCATGGCAATGGACAATGCTGGAGCCCCCTGTATGATTTCAGTCACCCTGTATTTTTAAGAGTTGCTGATGGCTGCCTGAAATCCATCTTACATGGGAGTTGAGGTATTGACCCCTTTCCTCTTTCTCTGTCTCTCTGTATGACTCTGTCTCTGTCTTTGTCTCTCTGTGTCTCTTTCTGTCTCTCCCTTTCTCTCTCATTCTCCCCTAGGCTGTTAGAATGTAGACTTCTTAAGAGCAGGGACTGTTTTTGATTTTTCCTCTGTATCCCTGGCAGCATCAGGCACAACACCTGGCATCTAGGCATTGAATCAATGCTTGGTGATTTTCTCTTGTCTTGTCTATATCTTTTTCTTAACCTTCCACAAAAGATCCACCCAACTCAGTAGAGGCTTTCTTCAAGATCCTTCACGTGCTTGCCAGACCAACACTGCCATCTCTAAGGTCCCACTCTCCCTAAATAACTAGCCTGCCTCCCTTTCTGGTCATCTGCTCATGAGGGTATCATTTTTTGCCACTCCTGGCAAGCAAGTCATCCCTGGTAATATGTTGAATCACATCTCCCCATTCCCTTTGAGCCACCTGCCATTTTGATTCTATGGTAATGTTGGTCTCCCGTGAGTCACAGCCAT
Source organism: Myrmecobius fasciatus (assembly GCA_023553655.1). Classification (NCBI taxonomy): domain Eukaryota; kingdom Metazoa; phylum Chordata; class Mammalia; order Dasyuromorphia; family Myrmecobiidae; genus Myrmecobius; species Myrmecobius fasciatus. The sequence continues at coordinate 20,100 of JAJPUD010011069.1, read as the reverse complement.
CATGGAACATCACTAGAACATTTATGTTGTGAAAAATGAGTTTTTAGGGGCATCTGGGTGGCCTAGTGGTTACAGCACCAGCCCTGATATCAGGAGGACCTGAGTTCAAATCTGACCTCAGACATTTCATACCTCCTAGCTATGTGAGGCAATTGCATCAGGGAAAAATAAGTTTTTGTTTTTAAGGATCAGTTTAAGATTATCAAAAACCCTGCACAATTTCCCCAATACAACTCAATTCAGGCAGGACTTGTATATCATCTAAACGTGGGAAGGGGGGGAGGGTGAGAATACCTTACTAGAGGAGAGCCTGGAAGGCTGCATTTGCTGGACCAATTTAGCCCAGCCATCAAGGAAATCCATGCATGTGGTGGCTCTCAAGGAATACAAGCAATCTGACAGATCTCTCTCCATCCCTACATCTGATCCAAAGAACGGCTATTATTAGGAAGTGTGAGAGAACACCATGTCCTGATATGGTCCTAAGGGAGAGGCTACAACACACTGGAGGTGACAGGCTAGGGGGCCAGGCTCTGATCCCAATTTGGTCAATAACTCACTGGGATTTGGGGCAACTCACTTCCCCCCCTAAAAAAAATACCAAAAATCTTTAGGTAGCTAAGTGGTTCAATGGATAGAGAACCAGACCTAGAGTCAAGATGACCTGAGTTCAAATACAGCCTCACATAATTGCCACCTGTGACATAATTGTGACATAATTGACCTGGATAAGTCATTTAAACTGTTTTATTAGCTGCAAAATGGGGATAATAACAGAACTGATTTAGAAGGGCTGTTGTTGGAAAGATCAAAAGAGATAATATTTAGAAAGTGCTTATAGCACAGTGCCCAGCATATAGTCAGACCTATATAAATGTTTCTTCCCTTCCTCTTTATTTTCATTGCCTGTAAAACACATGGGTCAAGCAAGAGGATTTGATGTTTTAACATTTTATAAATTCAGTTTTAGAAGTTGGTGCAGTCTGGGATCATGGATCTCCTTGGGCAACTCTGGGCCTGAAAATCCCCTTCCTCCCCTCCTACCTCCTCCCTGTTCCCAGCTTTTTAGAATTTAGTGTCACTTAGGACAAAGGTCTGGAGATGGGAGGGACTCCAGAGTCCTTCTAGTGCAGCCACTTGCTTTACAAAAAAGGAAAGTGAAGTCCAGTGAGTGGAAGTGTCTTGCCCAGAATCAACCAAGTAGGAAGAAGCATTAAGCTTCAAGTCCAGAGAGAGATAAAAGATTTTAGGATCATGTGATAATATATTTAGAATTAGAAAGGACACTATTGTCTCGTTCTGTCATGGATCATAGCACACCAGTACTGTCCAAAGCATTAACTTGGCAAAGATATGGGAACAGTTTGCCATTTCCTTCTCAGGTAGAAGGGACATTAGGGGCCACCAAGTCCAACTCCCTAATTGTACAGAAAAGGAAACTGAGGCTCAGCGAGGGTGACCCATCTAACAAGTATCTAAGATGGGATTTGAGCTCAGGTCTCCCTGTCACAAAGCATGGCACATCACACCAGCTCTTTTCAAATCCCACAAGAACCATGGGCAAATCACTTAAGAACTCAGAGTCTCAGCTTCTTCATCTGTAATCTGAGGTAGAAATTGCTGTCGGGCTATTGGGAAGCTCTAAAGTGAAATAGGATTAATAAAGCCCTAACATAAGGGGCTATCTAGGATCAACATCAACCTTCCAAGGGTAGTCTCAATGTCAAATCCCAAGACTGCTCTTGGGGCCCCACAGCCCCCACTGGAAACTGATCTCAGGCATTCAAGAGGCAGAGCAGAGCCAGATGCTATAATGGGACCTGATCGAACTCAGCGAGGTTTCCAATTTCTGCAGGAACTTATCTCGACCCCTCCCTTGTGGGCAGCATCAAGTTAACCTTTGGCTTACTGCCTTGAGCTTGGGGCAGCCCAAGAGCCCTGCAGGGACTAGCCCAATTGCCACTGCAGGCTGCCAAAAGGCCGGGTTCATGAACAGCCATTTGTCCAAAATCAACAAGCAACTTTGCTGGGATGCTATTCCTGGGTCAGCAGATGGGAGAAAACATTAAGGAAATTCTTTAACCAGCCCCAGGGTCTCTCTCCTCTCATCTCACTCGTCCCAGCACCACCCATTCTAATGTAATGTGTGTGTGTTTTAGCACCATTTTCCAAGGCCAGGAGTTCTAGGGTACCCCAAGGTGTTAAGGGGCCATCTCTTATCTTTAATGCTATTGGCTTGTGTTCCCCCATTTGTCCTGGACCAGTGACCAGCAACCCTGGGCCCACTTAACCACTTAACACTAATTAAAAGCAGTATTTGCTTCAAAGATACAGAAAGAACAAAAATAAAAGCATTTCCCCCAATACCTCGGGAGTATTCTCTTTTGCTTTGTTTTCTGAGACAGTCGGAGTGAAGTGACATGCTCAAGGTCACACACCTGCTAAGTGGATAAAGCCAGATTTGAACTCATGTCTCTTGACTCCGAGGCTGGTGCTGTCTCAACTAGTATATACTCTTTTCCATAATGTCTCAATCTCTGGAGGAATAGATGTAAACTTAGCTCAGTTCCTATATAATTTTGGTCCCATCAAGATCAGTCAGTTAGATGCTGAGTGAAACAAGTAGAACAGGAATACATTGTACCCAATAACAGCAAGAATGTGCAACGATCAACTCTGAAAGACTTGGTCCTAGTGGCTGCCCATCAGCCAGAAAATGGCTGAACAAATTATGGTATACGAATGTTATAGAATATTATTGTTTTGTAAGAAACGACCAGCAGGACGATCTCAGAGAGGCCTGGAGAGACTTGCATGAACTGATGCTTAGTGAAATGAGCAGAACCAGGAGATCATTATACACAGCAACAAGAAGACTATACAATGATCAATGGGGCTCTTCTCAACAATGAGATGATTCAGGCCAGTTCCAATGATCTTGTGATGAAGAGAGCCATCTATACCCAAAGAGAGGACTATGGGGACTAAGTGTGGATTACATCATAGCATTTCCACTCTTTTTGTTGTTTGTTTGCATTTTTTTCTCATTTTTTTCCTTTTTTATTTGTTTTTTCTTGTGAAGCATGATAATTGTATAAATATGTATGCCCATATTGGATTTAACACATAGTTTTAATATATTTAACACATATTGGATTACTTGCCATCTTGGGGAGGATGTGGGAGGGAAGGGAAGGGGGAATTTGGAATACAAGGTTTTGCAAGAGTCAATGATGAAAAATTATCCATGCATATGCTTTGAAAATAAAAAGCTTTAATAAAAAAAAAAAAAAGAGAAACTTGGTTCTTCACAGTAGGTTCTTCCTACCATTTTCAAGACAATGGAGTAAAGGACCTGACTAACTGTCAGGAATAAAGAATACACAGATAACTATGATTCAAGACAGTTAATCACAAGTGTTTTGAAGATGCTATAAAAGTCTTTCAGGATGGGAAGAGCACATTCATTCAAGAGAATCAGGGAGGACTTCATGCCTCTGAGGATAGCATTTGTGCTGGGCTTTGGAAGATGACCAGATTGTCTGTAATATAGAATACATGAACAAGAATGCTGTGCAATAAAGCTGAAAAGGTGGGTTGTAACCGAATTACAGAGAGCCTTGGCTAGAGCGCTGCACTGACCATGGGCACCCCATGGTGTTTATACAAAGCCTTAAAGTTTACCAAACACTTTACAAATATATCTCATTTTGTCCTCGCAACAACGTATTTGTAAAATGAGAAGAATAGTATCTAGTTCAGGAGTCTAGACTTTATTCAATAAGCAGCAGATGAAGTGTTTTGGAGCAGGGGATCACAATCTCATTTTCAGAGTTTAAAAGTAAGAACAAAAGTATCAGACTATTTTAAATCAAGTACCAGGAACAGCAAAGTCCTCAATTGATTGATAAGCTTTCTTTTAAATACCTACTTTATCTCTGACATTATGCTGAGTGCTTGGGGAACAAGAGACAAATATGAAACAGGCCCCTGCTCTCCAGGACTTTACCTTCTGTTGAGACAGACCACATGTACATGTATAAAGGGACAAGGGGTGCTGGTATTCAGGGAAGAGTAGGATTTCTGGTGTGAGGGCTGCTCATCCACCTTTGGTGTCTATCTACCACCCAACTCTCACCTGTGACTCCAAGAAGCTGTAGCATGCATAGTGGCTACAATCTGATAAAGTTTCTTAGCAGATGGACTAAACAAAGTTGAGGGTAATCAAGGAGTCTCAAACTCACTGGTGAGTTAGGGGATGTCCACCCCAAGCACAGGAGTCTTTCCTAGATGATTAGGTAGATGTGAATAATTTGTTCCAACAGCAGAAGCAGATGTATGGAGCACTTAGAGCTTGGTCAGAAGCGTGCTCATCCACTGCATTAGCTGTCATCTTGACTTTTGTCTTCCCACTGGACTTCGATGACCCTGGAAGAGACAGCAGAGCTGACAATTTCATGTAACTCTGTCTTACTTAAATCCAATTTATGTGTGACTCAGGAGACATCACCCATATTATTTTACTTTTTTTTTTACCTGTCTCAAAGTCTCATGGCAGCAGGTACAGCTACATTAGGAATTGTAATCATAACTCTGCAACCATGCACAAAAATGACTCAGAGTCATCTTCTCACAGGACTGAAGCAGCAGTAAGATTCAGCAGCTGTTTTTGTTGCAAGAGAACTCAGCAGGTATTGTATCCAAATAGTAACCCTGAGGGAAACAAGGCTAACAAAAGGCCCTCTTACCAAAGCTGGCATGGCCACAGTGAAGGGGAGTGCTGTGAAACTTGTGTATGTTTGACGATCAAAATTAATCTAGTCAACAAACGTGCATACTTCCCAAAAGGAGTGAACAACAGGTTCATGATGATGCAATTGCCCCTTGTAGGAAAGTGTCCCTCCACCATCCTTATGTTTATGATCCTGACATAACAAACCCTGAAGAGAACAAAGAAAAGTTTTATTTTATTTTTAACCTGGAGATCTTGATTATCAATGTACCAAAAGAGGACAAGCTTATAATTTTGGGTGACTTTAACTGCAGAGTAGGTATAGACTAACAGACATGGCAGGGAATCCTTGGGATGAAGGGAGTCTGAAATATCAATAGCAATAGACATTTACTATTGAAGACTTGTGCAATCTGATGACCTTCCCCTCACCAACACTGTATTCCTTTTACCAAAACACAATAAAACTTTATGGATCAAATCAAATGTTGGCATTTAATAGACTACATCATTGTAAGGAAAAGAGACAGACAAGATGTGAGAGTGACAAAGGCAATGTGTGGTGCAGAGTGCTGGACTGATCATGGACTTATCCTCTCCAAGCTGAATATTCATATTCAACAAAAGTGGCAGCCCCAAGATAAGAAGTCTACAGAAGACTTAATGTCAACAGATTAGCCCACCTCTAAGCATGAATAGTTCATTGATAAATGGAGGGAAAATTGAGTCAAGACACAGAAAAGGAGTGGGCAATTTTCAGAGGTCTGGGGGACAGCACTGCATTTACTCACCTGGGCATCAAGATTGGTTCGATGAAAATGAGAGAAACTCAGAAACTGCTAAATGAAAAACGAGAACTACATAGAGTATACCAGCAGGATAATTCATCCACCTCTAGAAAGGCAGCATTTAGTTCTAACAAAAGTAAAGTGCAAGAGAACCTTAAAGAGATGCAGGATTCTTGGCTCAATAAGAAGGCAGATGAAATCCAGTTTTACAATGATAGCAACAATCCAACGCACTTCTATAATGCCCTGAAGATTATTTATGGGCCAAAGACTTCTGATGCAACTCAACTACTGGATGCTGATGGAGCCTCACTGATTAGTGATAAGGACATAATTCTAGAGAAATGGGCTGAGCCTTTCCATAGTATTCTCAACAAATCATTATCAACCAATGCTAAAGCCACTGACCATCTATCTCAGATCGAAGTCAATCCCTTTCTAGCTGAACTTCCAACTAAAGAAGAGATTTTGAATGCCATTAGGCTCCTTTTGTGTGGCAAAGCACCTTATGCTGATTTTATTCCTGTAGAAATTTATAAGGCAGGGGGTCCAGTGCTCATACAAAAACTGATTGAAATCTGCTATTATAAAGCAGAAGGCAGTTATTCCCCAAGAGATCAAGGATGCTCTCTATAAAGGAAAAGTAAATAGGTTTTCCTGTAACAATCACAGTGGGATCTCTCTCTTAGTTTTTGTCAGCCACAAATTCTTGCCAGTCATTTTTAATAGGGTGATGCTTCACCTGGAGGATGGTCTTCGACCAGAGAGCCAGTGTGGTTTCAGAAAGAGCTGAGGAAAATCAATGTTCTTTGCTGCTCAACAACTCCAGGAGAAATAGCGGAAGCAAAACATAAATCTATACACAATGTTTGTCAATCTGAGCAAGGCTTTTCATACTATAATTCACGAGGGCCTATGGAAGATCATGAAAAAAATTGGTTGCCTAGAGAAGTTCACAAGTATTATGGGCCAGTTCACAACAGCATGCTTACATGGGTTCTGGATAAGGGACAATATGCACTTCTATGCTTTTTCTCATGATGTTTTCAGCAATGTAATTAGACACTTAAATGAGGATAAAAATGGTATCAAGGTCAGCTATCGAACTGGTGTTAATTATTTAATTTGAAAAGGCTACAAGCCAAGACTAAAATGGAAGGAGAGTTGATGTGCAACTTTTTTGTCTGCAGATGACAGTGAATTCAATGCAGCCTCTGAAGTTGAGGGATTTTCCTCTATTTGTGCTAATTTTGGCCTGACAGTACACACCAAGAAAACACAGGTTCTCCACTAGCCAAGACCACACCATCCATGTGTAGAACCATCAATTACAGCAAGAAGAGAAATTTTGAATACTGTGAATACATCCATTTACCTTGGCAATATACTTTTCAGGGATGTACACATAAATGGTGATATTGAAGCCCACATTGCCAAAGACAGCTCAGTATTTGGGAGGCTCTGAAAAAAAGTATAGGAAAGAAAGGGTATTAGACAAACAAACTAAATAAAGTTCTACAGAACTGTTGTCCTGACCTATATGCCTGTGAAATCTGGTCAGCATAGGACCAAGCTAAGAACTGAATCACTACCTTTTGAATCATCTTAGGAGGATTCTAAAGATCACCTGGCAAGATAAGGTACCACACACTAATCCTTTCTTTTTTTTTTAATTAAAGCTTTTTTTTTCAAAACACATGCATAAATAATTTTCCAACATTGATGCTTGAAAAACCTTGTGGTCCAAAATTTCCCCCATTTCCCCTCACTCCCTCCCCTAAATGGCAAGTAATCCAATATATGTTAAACCTGGTTAAAAAAAAATATACGTGTGTTAAATCCAATATAGGCATACATATTTTCACAAATATCATGCTTCTTAAGAAAAATCAGATCAAAAAGGGAAAAAAATGAGAAAGAAAATGCAAGCAAACAACAACAAAAAGAGTGAAAATGCTATGTTTTGATCCACACTCAATTCCTACTGGGTGTGGATGGCTCTCTTCATCACGAGACATTGGAACTGGCCTCAATCATCTCATTGTTGGAAAGAGTGTCATCCACCAGAATTGATTGTCATATAATATTGTTGTTACCATGTACAATGATCTCCTGGTTCTGCTCATTTCAATTAGCATCAATTCATGTGAATCTCTCCAGGTCTCTCTAAAATCATCCTGCTGATTATTTCCTATAGAACAATAATATTCTATAACATTCATGTATAACTTATTCAGCCACTCTCCAATTGATGGGTATCCACTCAGTTTCCAGTTTCTTGCCACTACAAAAAGGGCTGCCACAAACATTCTTGCACATGTGGGTCCCTTTCCTTCCTCTAAGATCTCTTTGGGATACAAGCCCAGTAGAAATACTACTAGATCAAAGGGCATACACAATTTGGTAACTTTTTGAGCACAGTTCCAAATTGTTCTCCAGAATGGCTGGATCCATTCACAATTCCAACAACAAATGTTTTAGTGTCCCAGTTTTCCCACATCCCCTCCAACATTTGTCATTATCTTTTCCTGTCATCTTAACCAATCTGAGAGGTATATGGTAGTATCCCAGAGTTGTCTTCATTTGCATTTCTCTGATCAATAGTGATTTAGAGCATCTTTTCATATGACTAGAAATGGTTTTAATTTCTTCACCTCAAAACTGTTTATATCCTTCGGCCATTTATCAATTGGAGAATGGCTTGAATTCTTTATAAATTTTCTATATTTTAGAAATGAGGCCTTTATCAGAATCCTTACATGCAAGTTTTCCCAATTTATTGCTTTCCCTTCTAATCTTGCATTAGTTTTGTTTGTACAAAAACTTTTTAACTTAATATAACCAAAATTATTTATTTGGAGTTCAGTAATGAGTTTCTGTTCTTCTTTGGTCACAAATTCCTCCCTTCTCCACAGATCTGAGAGGTAAACTATCCTATATTCTTCTAATTTGCTTATAATATCACTATGTCTAAATCTTGAACCCATTTCGACCTTATCTTGGTATATGGTATTAGCTGTGGTCAATGCCTAGTTCCTACCATACTAGTTTCCAATTTTCCCAGCAGTTTTTGTCAACTATTAAGTTCTTATCCCAGAAGCTGGGGTCTTTGGGTTTGTCAAACACTAGATTACTATGGCTATTGACTATTTTGTCCTGTGAACCTATTTCACTGATCGACTACTCTATTTATTAGCCAATAGCAATGGTTTTGATGATCGCTGCACTAAAATCCTTTCTAGAGGGGAACTGTCAAGAATTAAAACCCTATTGCAGAGAGACCAACTCCAAAGGTTTGGCCACATTGTTTGACTAATAATCATTCATTTGTCTAAAAGACTATTTTATGAAGAACTCACCCAAGACAAGTGCTCACACAGAGGTCAGAAGTGATACAAGAACACTCTCAGGGTTTCTATAAAGAATTTTGGAGTCTATTGTGAGACATGGAAGACACTGGCACAGGGAAGCCCAGCATGGTGTGGCCACATCAAAGAAGGTGCTGTGCTCTATGAGCAAAACTAAATTGGATTAGCTTAAAAGCAACATGAGATGTGCACATCTGAGACATCTCTACTCCAAACATTCACTCAGGCTCTTTGTGGCTGACCTGTGGTAAAGCCTTCCAAGCTCATACTGGTCTGATTGGCCAGTTGTTCACACCGTACCTTACCCTACCATAATGATGTCATTTTGGTCCCCATCAAGCATGAAGGACAACAATCATGTAGCAGGACATGGAAAATGTTTTGTTTCTCCATTTGTCAGTTATTGTAATGCCCCCTAAAGGTAGCTGAGCTTTCTTGAATTTGATGATTACAAAGTACTTTCCAAGAATGGATGATAAAAATTGCAATTTTCCATTTTATAAATGAAGAGATAATTTAGTAGTGAGACTCAGGAAGGCTTATGTGACTTGCTCATGGTCACTACAATGTCTAATATGCTGTAAATTAAACTACCACAGAAAGGCACCTATGCTCGGAATAATTGCAGTGACCAATATTGATTCCAGGAGTCAGATGACAATGGATACTCAATGGAACGGGCACAGACATTATTTCTCTCTTGCTGTTATCGGCTGATTTTCCTTGACTGTTGTTTCTCTGCTATGAGGGAGGATAAGTAATTGCAAGTGGGGGCGTTTAACTGGAAAGGATTGTGATGGGCAAAAACACAAGATATCCAAAAGAAAATGGTTTTAAAAGGAACAGAAGTCATTGTTTCCCTTCATTGCAAGGTTAGGGGAATGAAGAGTTTCCAGAAATAATTGTGATGTAAAGACAAAAGGCATCAACAGAATACACTTTTCCAGTTTCAGAAATGAAAGAAAAAGAACAGAGGGTGCTAAATAATCAATAATCATTAACATAGCCAGTGTGTTCTTTAAACATGGGATCTTTGTCTACTGAGAGGCAGCACAGCAAACTGCACCAGACACCTCTTCCAGCCTCAGTTACTTTATTTGCAAAAAAGGGACAGCTCTTGCATTGCTTGCCTCACAGGATTATCATGAACAAAGTGTTTTTGTGAACTTTAAAGTGCTATATAAATGTGAATTATTATAATTGTGACCCAGTACAACCTCCAGGCAGCATAGAGAAATGAGTGGGTAGGAAGAGAGCTGTCCACAGAGCCAGGAAGCCCTGTGTTCCGATCTTCCCTCTATTGATGGTGAACTTGGATAAATCATTTTTAACCCTAGGGTTCTAGGAAGTTCTCGGAGTTGCAGAGTTCCTGCTAACCTGCCTACAAAGAGGGAGTTTCCTCACTTGAGAATTCCCTATAGCAATGAAATCCTAGTCCAATCTGCATCCCCCCTACATAAAGTCCACCACCAAGCCTAGATTCTTGAAGTCTATGCCAGCAAAGTTCAAGATCTGGTAGGTTCTACTTTGCTACAAACATTTTGAGTATCATACTTATTTGGCTTTCTAAGGACCAGCGAGGCTTATCCCCAGCCCTTCCACAGTGAATTCTTTGGTCCCGGAGTGCCATGGCCAATGAAAACCACAAAATGGCCCTAGGTGATGTGTGCTCTCAGACCCTGACCCCCACTTCTTGATTCTACAGTGATGGTGACAGAGTTCCATCAGTGTCAGCAGAGGGTGCCAGGAACCATATCGATTTTACAATCCCAGTAAATACTAACTTAGCAATGCTAAGCACAGGGACGCAAATACAAGAGAGGCAGTCTCTGGGAGTAGTAGCCAGGAAAGAGAGCTCTGGTCTGAGAAGTCCTAGACATAGTGAATGTAGTCATCAGATGGACCATTATTGATGCACTTTCCAGGCCATGACAGAATTGCTTTAAAACCACTTTGAACATGAATGTATGCTTGCCAAAAAGACTACTTTATGAACAACTCACACAGGGCAAGCGCTCACATGGTGGCCAGAAAAAAAATGATACAAGATCTCTCTTAAGAGCTTTAGATTAACTGCCAACATGGCACAGGACCATTCAGAAAAGATGCCGTGTTCTATGAGCAAAGCAGAATTGAATCAGCCCATAAGAAAAGTGAGATGCACAAAGTTAGAGAATCCACTCCAAATTTTCATAAGGACTATTTGTCTGACCTGTGGCCGAACACTGCGACTTTGTATTGGTCTAATCAGCCCTAGTTGGACACACCATAACTCAACTCTAACAGAATGATATCATTTTGGTCCTCTTCAAGAATGAACAACCAATCAACTTTTGGAGGACAAGAGGTTGGGAAGAGGAATGAAGAATTTACATGTTGCAGGAAAATGGGGGTGGGGAAGAGCATGATTGGGTACATTGAGGGTAGCTATAACAGCCTCTCATCATCTGAGCAGCTCAGACCTAGAGCAGGAGATCCAAGGCTGAATGACTGATGGCTTCCTCTTAAATCAACCAATCAGCAAGCTTTTATTAAATCCTTCCCCTATGCCAAGTACTGCACTAAGTACTAAATGGCTCATGGGTTCTCCTTGGAGAAGCAAGGAAAGGAGCTGGCTGGTGGAGATGGTTTGATCATGAATTCAGAGGCAACAAAAAACATCATTTCATAAGACTTTTGGTCGTTTCAAATGGCAATACTTTTGATAAGTTTTTGAACAAAGGTCATAATAAAAATATTCTCACAGTTTATGGGCCAACAGCCATTACAGGGGATAAAAAGATAAAGGGAGTCCATGAAGAACTTAATAAAATCTTCCAAATTAAATCAGTATGTTTTTTAATAATCTTCAGTGAAAAAGTTGACAAGGGAATGATGGAGAAAGAATATAAAATAACATGGACAACCTTCACAAACCAAAAAGTGCTAAGTAAATACTAGTTATTATTACTATTTTGGAACACTGAAAAAGAGGAACAAAAAGATTTATAGACTTTCACAGTAACTTTACAATTATATACTGTACAACAAATATTTTATCCAATGAGATTTGAGAGGTACGAGATATGGCAAAAGTACAATATTTTTCTTGGTCCAGACCTGTGAATGTATCAGTTAATAGAACTCCCATTGTGAAAATTCCCTGCAGGCATACAGAACTGTAACTTTAGTCTGAGAGCATTCGCTGGACACTGAGAAGTTCAATAACTTGTCTCTGGTCACACAGGGAAATGTATTGGACAAAGCTGTTTGCCACCATCAAAGATGTCCAGAGAGAAATGTAAATGAGTGTCTCTATAAGAAGCACTTCAGATTCTTCCAATTGTGAATTATACTGCTTTGATTGCATCAAGCTGAAGAACACTAAAAAGTCTCAATAGAAAACATAATCACTCAAATTAGTCTAACTATCCACATGAGAAAAACCAAGCGAAAGAAAAATGCCTATTATTCAGACTATAACATGCAGTTGGATGGACAGCCGACAGAGCAACTTCACTGACACACACTAGCTGGTCCCAAGAGCTGAAAAGGAGAAAGAGCCTGGCCTGGATTGCCCTGGGTAATTTATTTGGGCCTTCTGATGGCCAAGGTCCACTTTTAGACAATATTCTTCCTGATTGCCATATAGCAGCTAGGTGTCCTAGTAAAAACACAAGACTTGACAGGAAAATGCAAGTTCAAATCTTGCCTCAGACCCTAATTTGTCATGTCCCTATGTGGGACTCCTTTCAGTCACTGGAGTTTGCCCCTAGATACAGCTCCTCTCACTCACAGCTTCCAAACCTTGCCATTTCTACCACATTTCCTCTGTTACTTTCTCTCCACTCAAAACCACCACCCCAGGTCCCGTCCTCATCAGTTCTCACCTGGCTACTAGAATAGCCTTCTAGCTGGTCTTCCTGCCTCAAAACTTTCCTCTTGAATCCGTCCTCCCAAAACAGCAAGTGTGACCACATCAGCAAAATTCGAGTTTTTTTTTTTATTGCTTTAGTACTAAGAAGATACTCCCATTTGGCCTTTAAAGCCCTTTACAACCTGGCCCCAACCTACCTTTCCAGTTGTTTCACATTTCACCCCCTCTCCTACCCCATCTTGTCAACTGGTTGACACTGGCTACACAGCCCTCCATCTCCAGTCTTTGCATTGTCTGACCCTATGACCCAAGTGCACCCCCTCCTCACCTCCTAGAATGTTACCTTTAAAGTCCAGCTCCAATGCTGCTTTCTACATGTTGCTTTCCCCAATTTCTTCAGGGGCTAAAGCTTTCCAGTCCCTGCCCCCAGATTACTCTGAATTAATTCTGAGTGGCTCTCTCTTTACAAGGTTAAGTTCCTTCAGGACAGGAACCTTTGCATTTTTTTTTCCCTTGTAATTCCAGCGACTAGCACAGAGCCTGCACATGACAGGAACTTTAAAAATGCTTAATTTAAGTCTTGGTGCAAATGTCACAGTGCTATCCAAAGAGGAATATCTGGGGAACCTGACTATCTGAATGCAACAGGGGACTAAACAATAAATAAAAATAAAGTCTGTGCACTGTGGCACCCTCCACCAGAAGCAGGGAGACTCACCAAATTCAGGTCATCTTGCTTCATTTGGCCAATTCCCGGCCTACATATAAAGGAGTAGCAGTTCTCAATGACCAAGCATAATAAACAAAGAACATATTCCAAGGCATTGGAAAGGACAGCAAAAGCAGAACATTTTTTTTTTAAAGCTAGGAAGGATTAAGAAATATTCTACTTGTAAGCAATGGGAATTGTTTGGATCTCAGAATCTGAGAAAGGATATCCATGGTCTTCTGCTCTCATCTCCCTCCCAAGGCAAAAATCTCTGTAGTATCCTTGGTGGCTCCTCAGCTTCTACTTGAACATACCCAACAAGAGAGTTTACTCCCTTCTGAGCAGGCAAGTCCCACAGTGGGCCACCCGTAAGCATTAGACAATTTCCTATACAGGACCTGAAATCTCAATCCTGCTAAAACTCCCATCCCACTGCTCTTAAATCTGCCCTCTTGGATCACATGGAATTTGGTAGATTATAAAACTGAATATAAAATTTAAAATAATTTTAAAATACTACCTTTTTTTCATTGCTAAATAAAATACTAGATAGCATCAAATAAGTTTACAATACCAGGAAAGGACAGGGAAAAAAAAATCTTTCTTCTTGTTGCCAGTCTGAAAACTACCCCTTGCCCATCACAAAAAAGCAAAGTTTTTGTTCACACTATCCCCTGACCACCTATGCCAAATTAAAGCTAGTGAGATATAAAATGGACTTATCCAATTTCTATTTCATTATGGTTTTAATGATTAACTTCATATTACGTGCTTTATTAATTTTAAAATGTTTTATTTGCCTAATCACCAATGGACTGACAACGAAAGAGTTGGACATGAGAATATGATAGTTTTAGGAGAAAAAAACTGGCAAATAGAAGCTACTCAAGAGAGAAAAGAAAGTCTGATTCAGTGTTAACCCCTTTCCCAGTTTAAATGGAGAAAAGTCCTCAAAGATTTAGAAAATAATGAGTTCAAAACAAAAGTGAATTTAAAAAACCCGATTTAAAAAAAGGAAAAGTAAGATTTTTATTAATTTGCCTTCTGAATTAGCTTTCATAATACAAAAGTTTTTAACATATATTTCACTGCTTTGAATGCACTGATTTTAAGTTTCTCTCTGTTCCTGAGACAGAACCTACCAACTGGTTGATTATAAAACTGAATATAAACAAATTTAAAATAATTCATTATACAGTACATAAATATGATAGTGGTCTAATTTGCCACATGAACTTTTAGACAATCAGAGAAAACTCCTCTCCAACTGCAAGGCAGATGGGAACAGGGAGAATATCTTGTTACCACTGTGCTCAACCGCCCCCTAGTGCTAAGCCAAGGGCTTACTGGAAAAACAGAAGAAACGTTTGTATCTCTTAGGCCCCAGTTACAATCTAGTTAAATAAACAATAAATCAATAATAAATTAATTTATTCACAAGGCAATTTGAAAGGCTCAGTTCAAACATTACAATCTTTTTTTTTCATGGATTTCTTTACACACCCAATTACGCTGGGTGTGGACATTTAAGGCAAACGGACAATTTGGAACGTCAGTCTCACTTACTGTCAGCCAGTGCGACCTCTCCAGAGAAATATGAGCCAGGACATCTTTTGTCCTTATTCCTAAACCTGTATATCAATGATGGCTAACTCTTTAGACTGCATTATTACTTCTGAACATCAAGACTATTTTCCACAAATTCTCAGAGGTGAAACCAGTTACAATTGCAATAACTGACAAACACGAGAAGTCGGAAGGATACAAACAAGGCTCACTCTTAGGTAATAATGAGCACCTCAGGAGTGTCCAAGTCTCCACGAAGAAAATTGCTCCCAAAATAAACCATACAAATGAAACCATATGAACCATACAAATCCAGCAAGTTGGGGATGGGGATGGGGACGGGGACGGGGACACAGACACACAGACACACACACACACACTCTCCTGTGATGTGATATGCCTCCATAATTCCCCAACTCCCATCTCTCTGGGACTCTTGAGTCCCTCCACTTTGAGGGAGCTGATTAGAGCCCAGCCCAGCCCAGCCCCCAAGGCGTACATACTGATGTAGACATTTTAAAGGAAATAATCATCTCACAGGCAACACAGACTGTGATACCAGCAGCCAATACACCACTTCTGCCCCCACATTTCATTGCCATGTAAAGGAATCCATCTCCAAGAGGAGGGAGGACACAGGCTCATGAGCTCACTCCCCAAATGCCAAGGGCTGGACACTTTTCTGCTGCTCTTTATGCAACTGCTTGGCCCTGTTCTTGAGGGACTCGGCTTTGGTTTCATCCTTCGCCACCCCGTCTCCCAGTTTATACATTCGGCTGGCATTGGCACAGGCCCAGATGTGGCCCAGGTCGCAGGCTTTCAGAGAGAATTTCAAAGCCAGACCCATGTCCTTAGGGATGCTAGGCGATCCCTGGAGGTACATGGCACTGAGATTGAAGCAGCTGGGGGCATAGTTGCCATCACAAGCCCTTGTGTAGTAGTCTCGGGCTCGGATCAGGTCAGGTTTGTTGTCACTGATGCGCCCATCTTGGTCCAGCAGCCCGACATTGTGACAAGCATTTATTGACTTCTTCCCAGGTTTCTCACAAGCCTTTAAAAAACAGTTATAAGCATTTTTCAAGTTTTGGGTTAATCCTCCTATAGGCAAAGAAAGGAAAAAAGAAATCCATGTCAGAATTTTAATATTTGGAACAAAAACATGCAAGCAAAACCCTAGAAGAAAACAGAATTACAGAATTGAGTTTAGTTTTTAGCCCATGATGCATCTTTCTCCTAAAAGGCTGGACCATAAGATCAACTCAAGATGAGGATCGGAAAAATAATTACGTCACATATAAACACAGCCTGGCTGAATCTGGGGAAGTGGGGAAAGGATGCTAGAGAGAACAGTGAGAAGGGCTGAGAACTCAGAGAATCATGGGAAAATATGTATGAACTGATACAAGAGTGAAACAGGAACCAAGAACCCACAAGAAGATTAAGGCAAACATGCAACGCCAGCCCAGAATTCTGACCAACTCTTTGATCTATGGTAACTTCAGGAGACTAAGTGATTTGAAGCAAAGAGATAGTGGACTTGAGGCAGGCATGAGGTGACAAGGCATTTTCCACACAACCAACATTTGTTTGCTTCAGTTTGTTATGAGAGAAGGTTCTTTGGGAGGAGAGGACACAAAGGACACTGGGAATGCCAGGGGAGTTTAAAAAGAGCATCCATAAAATAGTCTCTTGAAGAGACTTTAGACTCTTGGGGGGAAATGGTTCCTTCTATCCTGAGAGATGGAGGCAGCTGAGGCTCATCATCAAGTAATATTCTCAGCAGGAGGAGATGACAAAGTCCAACCTCTCCTTAATTGTTCATTAATTTCAACTAAGGGCACCTTCTTCTCCAAAGGTCTTTAATCATTCAGAGATCTCTATGATTGTGTCTTTGGTTACCAAGAGATCAATTTATTGATTACTTGCTAATCGAATTAATAACTTCACTAGTCTCCTGAGGTGTCCTCCAAGTCTTCTTCAAAGGAAAGCATCCTAGCAATTAAAAGGGAGCAAGACAAATAAATCCTGGTGCCAATAACAGGAGTTTAACACACTAACATAAATCATAAAATTCCAAATAGTAGGACTGGGTTTCAAAAGGAACCAAATTATGTAACGATCAAAAACCAACTTGAGAGCAGAAATCATAGTTGCACTTGATCTAGGAAGTGCATCAAGTCTGATCGATCCAGAAAAGAAATGGAGGCCCCAGCAGGTGGGGGGTCACACAGACCATTAGAGTCAGAGCCAGGACTAAGGAGGTTATCAAGCAGCCTAAAAACTTGTGGCTGAATGAGCCGTGTCATATTCATAGATTACCAAACCATAAAAGACACATATATGAATATAAGTGTAAATGATTTCTAATGATGTTGAGCAAACACAAATACACAAAAAGAACACAATCAATATTTACCAAGTACTTACTGCGTACCAGGAAAACTAAGCATTGGGGACACAAAAAGAGACGAAAGGCAACTCCTGTCCTCAGCTCACACTAATGGGGGAGATAACGGGCAAACAAGCATGGACAAACAAGTCATCTCCAGGATAAATGGAACAGAGGGAAAGCACTGGAATCAAGAGCCATGGGAGGCAAGATCTGAGCTAGGGCCTGAAGAAAGCCAGGGGGTCAGCAGGTGGAAATGAGGAGAGAGCCCCCCAAACCCAGGGGACAATCAGAGAAAGCACCCACAGCAGGGGGCAGCCAGGAGAGCACTATCCCCGGATCCCAGAGTATGTGGGGAGGCAATGGAGGAGACTTAAAATGGCAGAGCAGGAGGGGGCCAGGTCATGAAAGGCTTTGAATGCCAAATAGAAGGTTTTATCTGGATTTACTGGATAGAGCTACTTGTTTGGGCTTTGGAGATATCAGTTGTGAGCTTTAAGAAAGCCCTTTTGTTGGATGAATGGAGGATGACCCGGAGTGGAGAGATCTGATCGAGGCTGTGTCACTACGCTGTGACAGTCCAGGATGACCCCTGCCATACCTTTCCCTGTGGCATAGTAGGCTCCCAGCTTGTAGCAGCTGTCGCTGTGGTGGTAGTCTTCACAAGTGAACTTCAGCACCTTGGCTGCTTCATCAAAGTTCTTCTGGATCCCTTCTAGAAAGTCTACCAGCCTGTAGCAACCTAGGGCAGAAAGCAAAGAGCGGTCTCAGCCTTGGGGGGCCAGTGCCTCAAGGGGAGGAAGAGCAGGGAGGGGGCTGCTTTAGCCCTGGGGAGAGTGGGGGAGGAAGGGGCTACCTCAACTCTGGGGAGGGGACCCCCTCAGGGGGAGGTTAGGCAGAGGGCTGGCTCAGCTGTTGAGGCCTGACTGCTCCCCACCCTGTCAGGTTCCCTTTAGTTTTCCCCTTCACGGCAGGAAGAGCTGTTAAAGAAGGCTGAACTCAGCAGCTCCCCTGCCACCTTCTCAGAGGCTCCCAATCCCCAGGGAGGCAGTTGCTAGTAGGTATTCCCACCTCACAGATAGGGAGACTGAGACTAAGAGCACTGAAGCTTCCTGTCTGGGTCACCCAGGCCATCATCATCTGAGCAGAAAGCCAACTCTGGGGCTCCTGACTGCCATTCGATACTCTGCCCACTGCACCCCCTAGAAAAGAGGCACAGCTTCCAACACCAGGTTCTCGACTGGGCTACAGAAACATTAGATTTTAAAATGGAAAGAGATCTTGGAGAGCATCTGCATTTTAGCAACAAGAACGGGGGTCCTGAGCCTTCGGACGACTTGCCCGAGGTCCTGCAGAGCTCACAAAGCCCTGGGCCGGGACTCCCCAGTCCAGTTCTCCTGCAGCATAGTGCCCATCCATGGCTTCCAGGGCTCCAGGAAGATCTCCTCCTTCCTGTTTGGGCCAACCACTGGGAACTGGGTGGAAAGCTGGGGGTAAAGAGGTGGCTACTCTCTCCCTATGTCTTAGGCCTCCAACACTCCACTAACATAGTGCCGATCTTAACCAGGGGTCAAATTTAGGAAAATTATTTCATGTCTGACATTTTTAAATCCTAACAATTCAGACAAAAAGATAAAACATTCTCACAACACTGAGGTTCAGGCTCCAGCCCCCTACACTCAACACCAAGAGCAGCCAGAGCACTGCAGCCAGGAAGTGGGGCGGGCTGGACTCTACACCTTACATCCATCTCTAGCTCTCTATCCGTATAATGGAGATAATCATATTTGACTTAAATCACAGGGCAGCTGTGAGGGAAACATTTTCTAAACCTTAACAGATTAAAGAAAAGTCAGCTACGATGAAGACTAAACCTGTAATCTGGTCCAAAGTTATTTTAAAAAAAAGACTTTCACTACTAAGAAAATACTTATTAATAGTCACACAAATGTGAGGATTCTCTAAGATGAAATTTCCACCAACTCTCTTACCACCAGGTAACCATATGAAGAAACATTTTCTTGGCTCAGATACACTGAAAAAAACTGAAGATTTTCTAGATGTAGGGGGAATCTAAATAACTATAGGAGCTCAGGGGGGAAAAAAAAAAAAACCCTGCAAAGGACTCTAATCTTCAAGAAGCTTACACTGTACTGGGGTAAAAACTTCACAGAAAAGTATTTTTGTGGAGAAGGGAATGACCATTTAACAATTCATACATGAACTGAGCCTTAAAGTAAGGGATTTTAAGAGTCAGAAGTGAAGAGATGGAGAGCAATTTGGAGCTATGCTCAAAAACTTATCAAACAGTGCATACCCTTTGACCCAGCAGTGTTTCTACTGGGCCTATATCCCAAAGAGATTTTAAAGGAGGGAAAGGGACCCACATGTGCAAAAAATGTTTGTGGCAGCCCTTTTTGAAGTGGCAAGAAACTGGAAATTGAAAAGATGCCCATCAATTGGAGAATGGCCGAATAAATTATGGTATATGAATGTTATGGAATATTATTGTTCTGTAAGAAATGACCAACAGGAGGATTTCAGAGAGGACTGGAGAGACTTGCATGAACTGATGCTGAGTGAAATCAGCAGAACCAGGAGAACATTATACACAGCAACAAGACTATACGATGATCAATTTTGATGGACATGGTTCTCTTCAACAATGATGTGATTCAAACCAGTTGTGCTG
>JAJPUD010011068.1:34794-56892 GCA_023553655.1 Myrmecobius fasciatus | reverse complement strand
AAGAAAATTATAGCAACATAAATGTATATAACAAAAATCATATATTGTGACCAGAAGGATTTTATACTAGGAAGGCAGAGTTTATACTGAGAATGTATGGTGAATATTCTTTTTTTTTAATTAAAGCTTTTTCATTTTTCAAAACATAAGTATGGGCAATTCTTTAATATTAGCCATTGTAAAACCTTGTGTTCCAATTTTCCCTCCTTTCCCCCATGGCCTTCCCTAGATGGCAAGTAGTCCAATATATGTTAAAATGGTAGAAATATATGTTAAATATTATGTATGCATACATATTTATACAATTCCTATGCTACACAAGAAAAATCAAATGAAATCAGTAAAAAAAAAAAAAGAAATAAAGTGCAAGCAAGCAAGCAACAACAAAAAAGAGTGAAAATGCCATATTGTGAACCACATTCAGTTCCCACAGTCCTCTCTCTGGGTGTAGATGACTCTCTTCATCACTAAACAATTGGAACTGGTTTGAATTAGATCATTGTTGAATAGAGCTATATCTATGAGAATTGATCATCATATAATCTTCTTGTTGCCATGTACAATAATATCCTAGTTCTGCTCATTTCACTTAGCATCAGCTCATGTAAGTTTCTCCAGGCCACTACAAAGTCATCTTGCTGGTCGTTTCTTAGAGAATTATAATGTTCCACAATATAGATATAACATAATTTATGCAGCCATTCTCCAATTGATGCACATCCCTTCAGGTTCCAGTTTCTTGCCACAACAAAAAGGGCTGCCACCAATATTTTTGCACATGTGGGTGCCTTTCCCTCCTTTAAGATCTTTTTGGGATATAGGCCTAGTAGAAACACTACTGGATCAAACATTATGGGCAGTTTGATAACTTTTTTGAGCATAGTTCCACATTGCTCTCCAGAATTGTTGAATCAGTTTACCATTCCACCAACAATATCCTAGAGCCCAAATTTTCCCACACCCCTCCCACATTTGTCATCTTTTCCTGTTATCTTAGCCAATATGAGAAGTATATAGTGGTATCTCAGAGTTGTCTTAATTTGCTTTTCTTTGATCAAAAGTGATTTAGAGCAACTTTTCATATGACTGGGAATAGTTTCAATTTTTCATCTGAAAACTGCCTGTTCATATCCTTTGATCATTCATCAATTGAAGAATGGCTTGAATTATTATAAATTTGAGTCAATTATGTTTTTTTTTTAAAAAGGGGCTTTATAAGAGAATTTGAATGTAAAATATTTTCCCAGTTTATTGTTTCACTTCTAATCTTTTCTGCATTAGTTTTGTTGGTACTAAACCTTTTTAATTTAACATAATAAAAATTATCTATTTTGTAGTCAATAATGATCTCTAGTTATTCTTTGGTCACAAATTCCCTCCTCCTCCACATATCTGAAAGCTAAACTATCCTATGTTCTTTTAATTTGTTTATAATATCATTCTTTATGTCTAGATGATGAACCCATTTCTTGGTATATGGTGTTAGGCATGGGTCAATGTCTAGATGCTGCCATACTTATTTAAAATTTTCTCAGCAGTTTTTGTCACATAGTGAATTCTTATCCCAAAAGCTGGAGTCTTTGGGTTTGTCAAATACTAGATTACTGCAGTCATGGATTATTTTGTCCTGTGAACCTAACCTATTCCACCAAGTGACTATTAAATTTCTTAGCCAGTACTAAATGGTTTTGATGACCACTGTTTTATAATATAGTTTTAGGTCTGGTACAGCCAGATCATCTTCTTTTGCTCTTTTTTATTAATTACATTGAAATTCTTTACCTTTTTCTCTTCCAGATGAATTTTGTTGTTATTTTTCCTAGGTCAGTAAAATAGTTTCTTGGGAGTTTGATTGGTATAGCACTAAATAAATAGATTAGTTTAGGTAGTATTGTCATCTTTATTATATTTGCTTGACCTATACAAGAGCTTGATATTTTTCCAACTTTTTAGGTCTGACTTTATTTGTGTGGCAAGTGTTTTGTAGTTTAGTTCATATAGTTTCTGACTTTTCGTTGGCATATAGATTCCCAAATATTTTATACCATCAACAGTTATTTTGAGTGGAATGTCTTTTTGTATCTCTTGCTGCTGGACTTTGTTGGCAATATATTAAAACGCTGATGATTTATATGGATTTATTTTGTATCCTGCAACTTTGCTAAAATTGTGAATTGTTTCTAATAGTTTTGTAGTAGTTGTGGATTATTTCTAATTAGTTGATTTTCTAATGTTTTCTAAGTATACCATAATATGATATGCAAAGAGAAATAATTTGTTTTCCTCATTACTTACTCTAATTTATTTAATCTCTTTTTCTTCTCTTATTCCCAAAGCTGTCATTTCTTATATGATATTGAGTAGTAATGGTGATGGTGGGCAACCTTTTTTCAGTCTGATCTTATTGAGAATGGTTTCAGTTTGTCCCCATTACATATGGTGCTTGCTGATGGTTTTAAATAGATGCTACTGAATATTTTCAGGAAAAGTTCATTTATTCCTATACTCTCTAGTGTTATTAATAAGAATGGATGTTGGATTTTATCAATATTTTTGCATCTATTGAGAGAATCATATGATTTTTGTTAATTTGGTTATTTATATAGTCAATTATGCTAGTAGTTTTCCTAATATTGAACCAGCTCTGCAGTCGTGGTATAAATCCTACTTTGTTATGTTGTGTTATTCTAGGGATAATCTCTTTGCTAACATTTTGTTTAAGATTTTTGCATCAATATTTATTAGGGAGTTGGATATATAATTTTCTTTCTCTGTTTTCACAATACCTGGTTTAGCTATCAGCACCATATCTGTGTCATAAAAGAAATTTAGTAGGACTCCTTTCCCTATTTTTTCAAATAGTTTTTTATAGTATTGTAGTTAATTACTCTTTAAATGTTTGGTAGAATTGACATGTAAATCGATCTGGCCCTTGAGATTTTTTTCTGAGGGAGTTGATTAATAGCTTGTCATAATTATTTTTCTAAAATGGGACTATTTAAGTAATTTATATTGTTTTCTGTTAATCTAGGCAATCTATAGTGTTGTAGGTATTCATCCATTTCACTTAGATTATCAATTTTTGGCATAAAATTGGGCAAAATAACTCCTAATTATTGCTCTAATTTCCTCTTCATTTATGGAAAGTTCTCCCCTTTCATTTTTGAGAGTAACAATTTGATTTTCCTCTTTTCTTTTTATAATCAAATTAATTAGGTTTTATCTATTTTTTTCATATAACCAAGTCTTACTTTTATTTATTATTTCAATAGTTGTTTTTTTTTTATTTGACAATTTTATTAATTTTCATTTGTATCAATTTTATTAATCTCTCCTTTTATTATTAGGATTTCCTGTTTGATATTTGATTGGGGGTTTTTAATTTGTTCTTTTTCTAGCTTTTTTAGTTGCAAACCCAATTCATTGATCTTCTCTTTCTCTGAAAATTTAATGTTCAAATACAGATATCAAGAGAAGCATAAAAAGATAAAAAGGGAAGAAAAAACTTTTTTTAAAGGTTAAAATGTTTACATTGTTGTATGGAAAGATGATATGTTTAATTCTTGAGAACTATAAATTTGCTAAGCGTATACTTACAGGGTGTAGGTATCATTTCCTTTTACTGTGAATATAAAAAAGAAGTTAAAGATGGAAAAGTGGGTTCTTGGAAGAAGAGAGCAGGGTAAAATGGATTAAATTGTATCACTTGAAGAGGCTAAAAGGCCTATTAAAGTTGATGAAAAGAAACGAGGAGGTGGCTTCCTTCCGGGGGTGGAGCCATGGTGGTGGAGATCAGACAGGAGTCTCTCTGTAACCTCCTCTAACCTACCCTCAAACCAACAAAATATGAAGCCTCTAGCCTGTTTTTGAAGCAAAAAAATCCACACTATCTGGAGGACAACATGATTCTAGAAGAAGATACTCTGGAAGAACTTCAAAACAGGTCTGTTTTAATTGGGCAGGGGGCTGGTCTGCTGAACCCAGACTGCAGCTCAGGGAGAACGGGGCAGGGAGCTGGAGCAGGGAGCTGGAACAGGAGTCGGAACAGGAGTGGGAGCGTTGTGCTTTTCACACACCTGGGAGTCTCCTGGGGGCCTCTTGGGCCAGTCTGTCCTGATTGTGGCCAGGTGGTTTGGAGGGTCTGCCTTTTGTGAGGGGTAGATTGTGAACCACTGAACCCCTGATGAGCATCAAACCTAGCTGCCATTACACGGCACCCTAGGGTGATCAATCAATCAACAGGACTGATTTAACAGCACCAGAAATAATTCAATCAGCAGAACTGCCCAGTTCTTGAAATAACTCAATCAGCAGAACTTCCCCAGGGCAAATTAAAGCAGCTGTCCCACCCTTGCCTTAAACAGACACCATACTTTTAAAAAAATGAATAAAAAACCAAAAAGAGCTCTCACCATAGACAACTTTTATGGAGAGAAGGAAGAACAGACCTCAAATCCTGAGGCCCTTAAAGGTAAAGCAACTCCAGAAAAGCCCCAAAGAGAGACATAAACTGGTCTCCATGTCACAAGGCTTTCTTTGAAGATTGCATAAAAAATCTTAAAAGAGAGTTAGAAGAAACATGGGGAAAGGAAATGAAATCACTGTAAAATAAAATAGAAAAAATGGAAAAAGAACGCAATGAACAAAAAAATGTAATTGGTCAATTGCAAAAGGAACTAAAAACAGTAACTGAAGAAAATAAGACATTAAAAATTAGAATTGAACAATTGGAAACAAATGACTCATCAAAACTTCAAGAATCAGTAAAACAAAAAAAAAATGAAAAGATAGAGAAAAACATGAAATATCTCCTAGGAAAAACAACTGAGCTGGAAAATAAATCTAGGAGAGACAATCTAAGGATTATAGGGCTTCCTGAAAGCCATGATGAAAAAAGAACCTAGACACTATCTTCCAGGAAATCATAAAAGAAAACTGCCCTGATATTTTAGACCCAGAAGGCAAAATACTCCTTGAAACAATCCACCCATCACCTCCTGAAAGAAACCCAAAAATTAAATCCCCCAGAAATATCGTGGCTAAATTCCAGAATTATCACACCAAGGAAAAGATATTACAAGTAGCCAGAAAGAAACAATTTAAATATTGGGGAACCACAATTAGGATCACACAGGACCTAGCAGCTTCTACTTTGAAAAATCGAAGGGCCTGGAATCAGATATTCCGAAGGGCAAAGGAACTTGGATTACAGCCAAGAATAAGTTACCCAGCTAGAATGAGCATTATCTTCCAGGGAAGAAGATGGTCATTCAATGATATAGGATAATTTCACCTATTTCTACTGAAAAGGCCAGAAGTGAACAAAAAATTTCATCTACAAACACAGAATACAAGAGAAACATAAAAAGGTAACAAGGAAAAAAAAACTCTTGAAAACTATATTTATGTTATAGATATTTATAAAATGAGAGTTGATTTTATGAATCTATTATTACATTATGATTATGATATGATTACTGTGATTTTATGATTATTATTATGTGATTATTGTAATTTCATGATTATTATATGATAAACTGAAAAAGAAATTAGAGGTAGAAAAGGGATAACACTGGAAGAAGAGGAAAAGGAGGAAAAATAAGGGAAATTACATCACATGCAGAGGCAAAGAAAACCTATAATGATTGAGGGGAAAAAAGGGAGGGGAATGAGAATTGGGTTAATCTCCCATCTCATCAGGTTTGGCTCAGAGGCAATAATAGACGTACTTATAAGGAAACAGGAGGGAAAGGGGGAAAAAGGGGTAGGTGGGGCTCTAAAGGGGAAGGATTGTTTGAGGGAAGTGGTTATCAAAAGCAAAATAGTAGGAAGGAGGGAAAGGGGATAA
Organism: Myrmecobius fasciatus; assembly: GCA_023553655.1. Classification (NCBI taxonomy): domain Eukaryota; kingdom Metazoa; phylum Chordata; class Mammalia; order Dasyuromorphia; family Myrmecobiidae; genus Myrmecobius; species Myrmecobius fasciatus. Next base: position 51,044 of record JAJPUD010011068.1, on the reverse strand, counting down.
GAAAGAGAAAAGCATAAGGTAGGGTAAATAAGACAGCAGGAAATACAGAATTAGTTATTTTAACTGTGAATGTGAATGGAATGAACTCTCCCTTAAAGCAGAAGCAGATAGCAGATGGATTAAAAACCAGAATCCAACAATATGTTGTATACAAGAAACACATCTAAAACATAGAGATACATACAGGGTGAAGGTAAAAGGCTGGAGTAGAATCTATTATGCTTCAGGCGAACAAAAAAAAAGCAGGGGTAGCAATCCTGATCTCAGACCAAGTAAAAGCAAAGATAGACTTAATTAAGAGACAAAGAAGGAAATTATATCTCCCTAAAGGGTACCATAGATAATGAAGCAATATCAATACTAAACACAGTTTAGTAAAAAGTTAAAATTTTTAGTTAAAAGGTTGACTATATCAAGTTAAAAAGTTTTTGTACAAACAAAATGAATGCAGACAAGATTAGAAAGGTAGCAGTAAACTGGGAAAATATTTTTACATCCAAAGATTCTGATAAAGGCTTCATTTCTAAAATATATAGAGAATTGACTCAAATATATAAAAATTCAAACCATTCTCCAATTGATAAATGGTCAAAAGATATGAACAGACAATTTTCAGATGATGAAATTAAAACCATCTCTAGTCATATGAAAAGGTGCTCCAAGTCACTATTGATCAGAGAAATGCAAATTAAGACAACTCTGAGATACCACTACACATCTGTCAGATTGGCTAAAATGACAGAAAATGATAATGATAACTGTTGGAGGGGATGTGGGAAAACTGGGAAACTGATACATTGTTGATGGAACTGTGAATGGATCCAACCATTCTGGAGAGCAGTTTGGAGCTATGCTCAAAAAGTTATCAAGCTGTGCATACCCTTTGACCCACCAGTGTTTCTACTGGGCCTATATCCCAAAGAGATTTTAAAGGAGGGAAAGGGCCCCACATGTGTAAAAATGTTTGTGGCAGCCCTTTTTGTAGTAGCAAGAAACTGGAAATTGAAAAGATGCCCATCAATTGGAGAGTGCCTGAATAAATTATGTTATATGATTGTTATGGAATATGATTGTTCCGTAAGAAACGACCAACAGGAGGATTTCAGAGAAGCCTGGAGAGACTTGCATGAATTGATGCTGAGTGAAATCAGCAGAACCAAGAGAACATTATACACAACAACAAGACTATACGATGATCAATTTTGATGGACATGGTTCTCTTCAACAATGATGTGATTCAAACCAGTTCCTATTGTTCAACGATGAACATAGTCATGTACGTCCAGAGAGAGGCCTGTGGGAACTGAGTGTGAACCACAACACAGCATTTTAACGCTCTCTGTGAATATTTCCATGCATTTTTTTCCTTCTTAGGTTGTTTTTTTCTTCTTCTCTTTCTAGATCGGATGTTTCTTGTGCAGTAAGATAACTGTATAGATATGTATACATGTATTGTATTTTGTCATATAATTTATCCTATTTAGCATGTATTAGATTACCTGTCATCTAGGGGTGAGGAGTGGGGGTAAGGATGGGAAAATCTTGGGAAAAAAAGTTTTTTGCAAAGGTCAATGTAGAAAAATCACTCATATGTTTTGTAAATAAAAAGCTTTATTAAAAAAAAAGAAGCGAGGAGACTAAGCATTGTGTGAACTTTAATCTCATTGGATTTGACTCAAACAGATAATATCATACTGATTTAGTTCAATATAGAAACTTCCCTCCTTCCATAGGAAAGTAGAAGGAGAAAAGGGAAAGTAAAGGTAGAGATAATAGAAGCAGAACAGAAGTAGAGGGTGAAAGGCATAAGAGGGAAGGGCTGTAAAATGGAAGGTGTAATTGAGGGAAATGATGGTCAGAAGCAAAACATTGGTGATCAGAAAAAAGAAGGGAAAAGAAAAAGAGAAAAATATAACTTGGGAAAAATAAGCTGGAGGGAAATAGTAATTTTAACTGTGAATGTTAATGGGATGATTTCTCTCATAAAATGGAAGCAGATTGCACACTGGATTAAAAACCAAAATGCTACAATATGAATATTTAAAACAGAGTGTGATACATACACACTAAAGGTAAAAGATGAGAGCATAATCTATTATCCTTCAGCTGAAGTAAAACATCAGGGATAGCAATCCTGATATCAGATCAAGCAACAGCAAAAAGAGATTTAATTAAAATAGATAAAGAAGGAAACTACATCTTTTAAAAGGGTATCAGGCTAGGAAGTGGTTTTTATAATAAATATATATGTACCAGTTGGTACAGCATCTGGATTCCTAATGATCAAGTTAAAGAGACAGCAAAACTATACTAACAGGGAATCTCAGCCTCCCTCTATCAGAATTACATAAATTAAACTACAAAATAAGCAAGAGATAAGAAAAGGAAGTAAACAGAGTTTTAGAAGAGTTAAGTATGATAGGCCCTTGGAGAAAATTGGATGGAGACATTGAGGAATATATTTTTTTTCTCAGTGGTAGAAGGAAATGATACAAAAAGTCACCTTGCATGAGGGTATTAAAACCTCAAAATCTAATGCCAAAAGGCAGTAATAGTAAGTGAATCTTTTCCAGATTGTGATGCAATAAAAATTACTGGGAATAAAAGGTCAGGGGAAAATAGGCCAAAATTTAATTGTCAATTATATCATCTAATCCTTATGAATAAGTGGGTGAAACAACAAATCATACATACTATCAATAATTTCATCCAAAAGAAGGACAATAATGAGACAACATACCAAAATTTATGTGATACAGCCAAAGATGCTCTTAGGGGAAATTGTTTATCTCTAGATGCTTTACTTGAATAAAATAGAAAAAGAGAAGATCGATGAATTGGCAATGCAACTTAAACAGCTAGAAAAAAACCAATTAAAACCTCCCAATTAGATATCAAATTTGAGGGGCCATTGGTTGGTGGAGAAAGGAAAATGTTTTCAATTTCTTCATGTGAAAATTCTCTATTCATGGCCTTGAATCATATATATCAATTTGAGAATGGCTTGAATTCTTATAAATTTGAGTAACTTTTCTATTTTAGAAATGAGGCCTTTTTTAGAATCCTTGAATGTAAAAAAAAATATTTTCCCAATTTATTGCTTCCCTTCTAATGCTGTCTGCATTAGTTTTGTTTGTATAAAAACTTTTTGACATAATATAATCAAAATTATCTATTTGGTGTTCAATAATGATTTCCAGGTCTTCTTTGTTTACAAATTCCTTCCTTCTTTATAGATCTTAGAGGTAAACTATTTTATGTTCTTCTAATTTGTTTATAATATCACTCTTTACGTCTAAATCATGAACCCATTTCAATCTTATCTTGGTATATAGTGTTAGGTGTGGATCAATGCCTAGTTTCTACCATACTAGTTTCCAATTTTCCCAGCAGTTCTTGTCAAAAGCGGGAGTCTTCGGGTTTGTCAAACACTACATTCCTATACTCATTGACTATTTTGTCCTCTGAACCCAACCATTGGAATCAATGATTGGCTATTCTATTTCTTAGACAGTATCAAATGGTTTTGATGACCATTGCTTGATATAGTTTTTAGGTCTGGCACAGCTAGGCCAAATTCATTTGTATTTTCTTTCATTAATTCCCTTGAAATTATTTACCTTTTGTTCTTCCAGATGAGCTTTGCTATTACTTTTTTTTCTGGATCTGTAAACTAATTTCTTGGCAGTTTGATTGGTATGACACTTACTAAGTAGATTAATTTAGGAAGTATTGATATTTTTATTATATTTACTCAACTTATGCATGAAAACTATTTGAAAGATTATAGATCTTGTTGCAGTTCCCTATTTTAATTCTTTATCTTTTCAGTGTGTTTCTTATAAAAACATATTGTTGAATTCTTATTTAGAATCAATTTTATCTACTTTTGTTTATCCTATAGCAAGGGGGTAAAATAAAAACTGAAAAAATTCCACCTATCACCACCTGAAAAAGATCACAAAATGAAAACTACTAAGAATATTACTACCAAATTTCAAAAATCTAAAGTTCAATATTACTGAGAAATGCGGCCTTAAACTGATAGATTTGGTAAAAAAAAAAAAAACAAAAACAAAACAAAACAAAACAAAAAAAAAAAACATTCCCCTGGTTTCGTATTTTCCTTCTAGTGCGAATGCAAATTTTAAATTTTTTATTTTTTAAATTTCATGTAATCAAAATTATCCATTTTACTTCCTATGATCCTCTCTAATTCTTATTTGATTATAAACACTTCCTTTGTACTTATATCTGACAGGTACATTTTGCCATGATCCATTAAATTATCCATTTTGACCTCATCTTGGTAAAAATCTGAAATGTTGGGATTGTTTTTTACCTGATTGCTTTCCAGGTTTCCCGATATTTTTTTTCTTTTCAAATTGTGAATTCTTATCTCAGAAGCTTCTTTTTTAGATTTATCAACACTAGATTACCATGATGATATCTGCTATATATTATGTATCTAATTTATTGCACTGATCCATGACTCTGTTTCTTATTCACTATCCACTGTTTTCATGATTATCACTTCATAATGCACTTTGAAATGTTGATACTACTGGGCTACCTTCATTTGCATTTTTTACCTTTTATTCTTGTAGATTATTTCATTATATTTTTCTTGATCTATGAAATTATTCTTTGGTAGTTTGATTGGTATGACACAGAATAAGTGAATTGACATGTTAGAATTTTCCTTTTTTATTATGTTGTCTCAACATACCTAGGAGAAATTAATATATCTCTCCTTGTTTAGATCTGTCTTTATTTAAATGAAGTGTTTTATAATTGTATTCTTATAATACCTTTTTTTCTAGCAGGAAGATTCCCTAATGTTTTATATTTTATGCAGTTATTTTAATAATGTTTTATATTTTTTGCAGTTATTTTAAATGGAATTTCTCTATATCTTTCTGCTGAGTTGTGTTGATAATGTATAGAAATGCTGATAATTATATGGACTTATTTTGCATACTACAGCTTTGATTGTTGTCAATTGGTTCAATTAAGTTTGTTGCTGCTTTTATTAATTTATTTTTTATTAAAAGCTTTTTATTTACAAAACATGAGTGATTTTTCTACATTGAACTTTGCAAAACTTTTTTTTTGTTCCAAGATTTCTCCCCCTTCCCCCCACCCCCACCCATGGATGACAGGTAATCTAATACATGCTAAATATGATAAATTATATGACCAATCCAATATATGTATACATATCTATACAGTTATCTTACTGCACAAGAAACATCAGATCTAGAGAGAAGAAAAAAAATAATTTAAGAAGGAAAACAAAATGCATGGAAATATTCACAGAAAGAATTAAAATGCTGCGTTGTGGTTCACACTCTGTTCCCCCAGGCCTCTCTCTGTATGTATATGACTGTCTTCATCACTGAAGAATAGGAACTGGTTTGAATCACATCATTGCTGAAGAGAACCATGTCCATCAGAATTGATCATGGTATAATTTTGTTGCTGTGTATAATGTTCTCCTGGTTCTGCTGATTTCATTCAGCATCAGTTCATGCAGGTCTCTCCAGGCCTCTCTGAAATCGTCCTGCTGGTCATTTCTTACAGAGCAATAATATTCCATAATATTAATATACCATAATTTATTCAGCCACTCTCCAATTGATGGGCATCCATTGAGTTTCCACTTTCTAGCCACTACAAAAAGGGCTGCCACAAACATTTTTGCACATGTGGGTCCCTTTCCCTCCTTTAAAATCTCTTTGGGATATAGGCCCAGTAGAAAGAAACACTGCTGGGTCAAATGGTATGTACAATTTGATAACTTTTTGAGCATAGCTCCAAATTGCTCTCCAGAATGGTTGGATCCGTTCACATTTCCACCAACAATGTATCAGTGTCCCAGTTTTCCCACATTTCCTCCAGCATTCATCGTTATCTTTTCCTGTCATCTTAGCCAATCTGACAGGTGTGTAGTGGTACCTCAGAGTTGTCTTAATTTGCCTTTCTCTGATCAATAGTGATTTGGTGTTGTTGCTCTTATTGATTATTCAGGGTTCTTTATGTATAATGTCATATCATTTGGAAAGAGTGCTCATGTGGTTTCCTCATTGACTATTTCATTCTTACAATTTCCCTTTCTTGTCTTCTTGCTACAACAAGTATTTATAATACAGTTGAATGATGATAATGAACATTCTTGACTCACCACTGATATTATTGGAGTTAAATATGAAAAGTAAGCATAGATAGGTTTCAATATATCAATGGAGGGAATTCACAGATTTGAAGTATTGGAATGATCTTTGGAAAATCACTTCCCCCATGTGAGATTCATTTTAATCTATAAAAATAAGGGGAATGGAACTAGATTAATTAGGTCAAATAGTTTGAAATAGAAACTATTAATTTATACATAAGAATCCATGTGAGCCTTAGAGGGACTTAGTTTTAAAATAAGTTATTATTTATGCTTTATTTTATTTTATTGATTTTATTAAATGCTTCTCAATTATGTTTTAATCTTATTCAGACCACACTCAAGAGTGTTATGCAGCTCACCTATATGCTTGACAACTTTGAACGAGATTACTTGCAAGATTGTTTCTACAATTTTTTCCCTATGATTCAATGAATTCTTCCATTGGTCTTTTAAAATTGAAGGGCTCTACTTCTCTTCTACTGAGCAAAAGCTGAAAGTCTCAGTCACTATTTCCAGCTGTTTATAAGTCTGAATGACTGCCATGTCTTTAACAAAAGTTCCAGCATGAGAGCAACTGATACATTGTACTGAAGGAAGCCCAATTCATTTGACTTGGTAGGTGCATAATGGTATATCATCTCATTCTAAATCACTGGGTACATTGTCAGGAATATTGTATAGTGTGCTGCTTCCTTCATGTCATTTATCAGGAATTGCTATTCATCAGAAGAGATCCAACTGAGCACTTGGCTGGAATAATTGCTGAATATAGTCAACAACAGAGCAAGCTATGGGGAAAAATGTAGTACTTGGAGGAACCATGATACAATAGAACAAACTGTAAAGAAAGCATAATATTTCAAAAATAAATATGGGGATACTAAATGATGTGTTTAAACCTCCTTTCCTTCTTTTTGGTGTCATTATTATTTGTCATTATAATTTTCCAAAGAATAAAAAAGACATTTTAAAACTCTCTTGGTATATAAGATATGAATGAAGGAAGGGAATTTTTTTTGGAGTATAAATCCTTGGGGTCTTTTTATTGTCAGCCAGTCTATTTATTACATGGTTTTAAATGATATTTATACTAGGTCTTGCATACCTTACCTAAATATTGCCTAAGTGCATTCATGGATAGATTTTACTTATCTATAATAAACTGATCCCTATAGGTAACATCTTGGAATGTTACTTTGGAGGTAAATAAGAGACTTTTCTTATTGCTCCATCTGCCTAGGCTGTTTAATTAGATTTTTACTTAGACAGTTTTGCTCTTGCTTTTTAAATTCTTTTATTTATTATTTATTTTTACTTTGAAATAGTGTGCCCTTGTTTGGTTCACAAACAAAACACATTGTGAGGAATCATGGCCTTATGAATTAAGAAAGTGTTGACCCACAGAGTGTCTCAAATAAAGAGTTATATTTTCAAGGGACACATGTTTGAGAGAGACCCCTAACTGCTACATTAATTAAAATCAAAGTCTTCATGCTCTGCTTGTCTCATTTGCAAATCAGCAAGTCTTGATGGAGTTGCTTTTTCCTGCTGAGAGATGATCATGGACTCATTTATGCTCAAATGGAGCTACACAGAGGAATCTCCCCCACCCCAGCCTCCAAAATGCTTCATTTCTGATAAGCCAATCTCCTCATTACAATATATTTATACAATATTTTTATACGATATGTTTTATTGTATTTTTATACAATATATTTTAAATTGGATTTTTAAAGTGTGTTTTAATATTTTATGAAATAACTTTACTATCCTTTAATAGATATCAGAATTGTTGGATTTGTTTTCTTTTCCAGAAACAATTTTCATTTAATCACAGAAACACACACTAAGGCATGCTGGTGTGAAATGAACCCAGTCATTAATAATAAGCTTAGGTTTGACTTCTGACAGTAATAACTAGTCATTGTTAGTTGAAATTTTGCTTTAATTATTAAGGATATTTTGGGCAAATTAAAACATCAAGGAAATATAATTTCAGATCAAATTAATAAGTTATTATAGATGATATTTTAGATATGATGTAAAACCAAAGTCCTGAACTTATGCAGAGAAGAAATATCCCTTGGCATTCTTACTAAATCAAAGTGAGTTAATGCATAAACTTGTCTTTTTTCCAATTGAATAATTACATTTTCCTACATACAATAGATATATAATTTGTTAATCATTATACATTTTATTTTTGGGTGGGCATAATGCTTATTATTAATTTTTATCAGAATTTTATATAAAGTGCCAAGTGGTCCGGTGTATTTGATCAGCATGAAAACAAATTTCTATAATATAAATAATAATAATGGGTATTTAACTAATAGATAACAACTTGAATTGAAATTGTGACTGATTCACAACAAGTAGATAAAAGTAGATATCAGACAATCTGAAAAAAGATCTTCTAGGAGTTAATATTTCAAAAATGCAATTTAGTAGTTGTCAGAAATCTTTAATATCACCTACTCCAACCTCTCTTTGTTATAGTTATATAAACTGAGTCCTATAGGGAGTGACAGGTACAATAGTAACAAAAATATAAGGGGCAGCAATAATAAGAAGACACTCTGAATCAACTTTGAATAGGTTTCTAACAGAGATATTCTTTTTCCTAATTAAAAAAAAATTTAAAATTTTCTCTAGACTTAATTAAGATAGTAACCCCTGAGATATTAAATTTCCTAGCATGAGATCTATAGAGAATTGAGTATATGCTATAATAATTAATAGACGAACTTACACAAAGTTTTCCTGTGATAAAAAAGCCAAAATAATATACATATATTGGAAAGAGTGCCCAAAGTGCTTTGCCCTTTCCCTCATGATTATCATGTCTCTCTGCCCCAAAAACATTTGTGTAGTGATCAGATTTAGGTGTAGGTGACTCCATTCTTCAATGATTTCAGTTAAACACATTTCCTCATATTCTTTGACACTTTGACACCCCTCCCTCTCACTCTGTTGTTTTGTAAAAAAAAAATTACTTATAGCTAACAGTTTGCTCATGTTTAGGGTTTCCATGTTTTGTGTGTGTGTGTATTTGCATTTTTGTGTGCATGCATATGTGTATAAAATTACACTAATTACATATCATGAATTAAACAAGAAGGAACAGCTGTTTGTCTTCTTTATATAAGAGGTGTGCTTTATGCACACAAGAACCAAAAGTACATATCAATAGAAAGACTTAAAACAAAATAGACAAATATATAATACTCTTATTCTTGGTGGAAAAGGTTTAGATTAAAACCACTGCAAATGTAACCATTTTGTATTAAAGTTGATTTGATATTTAACATTTCACCTCAACTCTCAGCTGTCTAAAATTGTCTTGAGGCTTATATTTTCAGGCAAGTCCAGTTTGCTATTTGTGACAATCTTCCATTATGCGTCTGATCAGCCATAGTTGAACATATTGTACTTTGTTCCAGACATTGTAATGCCATGTTGATTCTCTTTGAGTAAGGAGAACAATGAATGGGCCTGGGACCTAATATAATTCTGACCAAAGAACTAATGCAAGTACTCAGTCAGTTCTGACCAAACCACCCAACTCCTCTTCTATCAAATCCACAACATTACCTCCAACATAGGAAATGTCCATTTCAAGATCACTGTTTAGTCACATGTGATAATATGGAAAAATAGCACAAAGGAGAGTAAAGTGGGATTATGTGATTGAATCTCAGTGTTAGCCATACACAGGTGCTTCAAGCTCACAAGTCCCACTTAACAGATATCTGGGATCCCTCCTAAACCTCTCATATTATTAGGATAGAGTAATTGTGCCATAAGGAAGGAAAGAGACAAAGTCTGTTCTCTTTTAACATTCTAAGTCAGGAATTCTACTTTCTATTCAATGTTCAATAAAGAAATTTCTTTGTTTTTTCTCAATATGTCCAAAATTCACACTAGCCCATGTGCCAACATCCGTAGGAACAGTAGCTCTGCCCATGCTCCATAACTTTTGCTATTCATTCATTAATAAGAACCAAGGTCCAAAAATACCAGTTTACCATGTCATACATGTCAGTCTGTCCAGAGTGCTATGAGATTGTTGATGTGATTAAAAAAAAACGTTTGTAAAATGGCCAGAATAGTAGGAGAAAAGCTTGTTTTATTCTATGAAGGCTTCTTTAGAAGGACAGGTAGGAGATTTTTAGGTTATGGGGAAATGAAAAAATCTTCATGGGTAAAATCTTAAAATTTAAATATTATGAATTGTTTTCTAGAGCTTTGATGGAAACAGTAACATTATTATCTTTAAGTTAAGTGGTGCTATATAATCGATAATGCTAGTTTATAGAGAAATTAGTGTAAGAATAGTTTCCATTTACATTCCATAGAGTGAACCAACAGTGATGGAGAAGTACTCTAATTTGACCAGCTGCCTGAATGTTTTTGTCTTATAAGATACACAAGTGGAACTCCATAATAGAAATATTGGCTACATGTGGTGAGATTGAGATTACACAATAAAGTAAGTTACATGAGGGTTCAAGTGCTGGGCTTCTCTTCATGGCCTTGAATGTCTGAAAATTCTTGTTCACTCAGTCAATTTTTCTCGTAAGCAAGTACTACTGCTATTTGTCTTAAAAAGATACATGGCTTGGAAAGTAATGTGCACTCTATCAGCAAGAGATTCTTCAGGACTTTTTGACAAATCAAACTTGTTATCAAAAGAGTAACTGAAAGTAGAGGCAATAGAAAATATGGCTGGTATTAGGAAAGAAGAAATGGTGGTTTTAGTATATTCAGGGTTGGAAGTTGTTTTCTCCAAAGGTAAAAAGAATATTGAAATATTAATTACTGGATTTCTGCATTTTTCTGCTCTTTAAAACATGGTTCAATTCAAGAGAAATAAATATGGTTGGTATAGGAAAATTAAAAGGGATTTATAAAAGATATACAAAAGAAGGGAGTATCTGTATTTCAACTGGACTATGATTCTAATTCAGTTAACTAAGTAAGATATGGCTCTGTAGTAGAAGTAGAAAATAGATTCGCTCAGGTTGTGGAATATGTGCTGCCTCTAGTATCTACTTCTATCTTAGCCTTAATTGTAGTATGTGCTCAGTTAAAAGGCCCTTGACACCTGATGCAAGTACTTCTATAGAAAATTCTTTTTTCATTTGCAAATCAGTAGAGACAGCATGGCTGGAAAGAATGGTGGGGAGAAGAAGAGAAAGAGCATGAATCTTTATCTTAGAATATCATCACAAGATGTATCCATTAAGGAAATCAAATGTGATTCCAGTGGTGAAAGTGCAAATGTATTTGCCCACATTGTACAATATTTATCCTCAACTCAGTCAACACATTTGATTCCAAATGTAAAACATACAGTATCTGATTATTTTGCATCAAGGAGTAGGGCAGTAAATGCCAGTGTCAGGTCTAAAAGACCTGATGGACAGTTCTTAGGTGTTGGAATACTAATTACCCCCAGCCCAAATCCCACAAAAATACTTAATCAAGGGTTTCACCCTCATCTTTCTCTCTCAGATGAATTCAAGTCCTAGCTTTTTGAGAGGGAAATGATGGGACTCCAACCCAAACCTCTCACAAACTGGCCCCTACAGAAATCATTAGCCACAAGCCTCACTAGAACAACAAGGAGTTCAACATGTTCTGTAACCATATTAACTGTAACCATACAAAATTGGTTTTAACATCAAACAAATCAGCCAACAAAAAAGTAGTAAAGCAGGATATAGAGTTAGATATTGCATTGTAAACCACAGAAAGGACTTTTTTGAATGTGGCATTTTCTTTGTTTTGCTCTCCTTGGATAAACTTATGTTAGTAATAATATCATTGCCATATATTAATTTCCCCCTCCCCTCCAAGTGGGTTTTCCTCTATAAACTTTGAATAATCACGTGTGTGCAGACCCAACAGGATTCTAGGACTTCCCCATATTAGCAATATCCTCCTATAATCTCAAAATTGATATGTATTGTGATGTAATCAGCATCATTTGTTCTATTAATATCTTGCTTTCTTGGACTGCAGACTACTTTGTGGAGCTTAGTCTGGTCACTGAGTGCATAAATTTCAATGTGTCTTTAGTTGATATGGAAATGAACTAAAGCCTGAATTCTTTCAGACAACACTGTGAATAACTTGTGCAGACCCCAAAATGGTATATGTAAATTTTTTTCCAGGAGACAATATATTCCACCTTTTCTAATGCATTTTGGGATTAGTAATGGAAAAGGGAAATGAAAAGAATTGACCTAAAATTAAAATAGCTTATAAGTCTCTGGAAAATTTATTTAAATATCAGGAATTTGGATGTAGATAGTCAAAAGCTACTTAGAAATATGCAAGTTTTTCTTTTAAATTTGTTTATTTTGTAGGTTTTTTTGGAGATTCTCAATCGTGTTGGTGACTGTATATTTTCTGTGCATTAACAATTTTCTTTCCCTGACTTGAATTGTGTCTTATTTCTTGACATATGAAAAGAATAAATTTGGGAGCAATATGTAATACTGGCTACTGATGTTTAATTTAATGTGAAAATACTTGTATTTCCAAGTTATAAGAAATATTTTATATCTACAAATGGCATCCATTTTACCTTCAAGTTCAAAAAATGAAAATGCAATGAAAATACCTAATAACTTTCATTGCAAAAACTTGACTATAAACCTTTTGTATTGTTATTTTAAACTTTGATCTCTAGTTCTTGTAATTTTAGGTTTCTCCTAATATATCTCCTATTTTCTTTTTTTTGCAATAAAATTTATAATTTAATAAATATTAACTTGTAAAATAAAAAAAAACCCAAGGAATTAGCTGTTAAACAATAAAAATTTCCTATAGTTTTCCGGAACAAGAAATGAATGGAATTGTTTTGAGTTAACTCCTATATTTCCAAAATTCCAACAGATCTTTCATTAACTAAAACCTTATGGAGCATATCTAAGAGAGTTTGAATTAACCTTTCCACAACTTGAATTGATCAAGTATTCAAAAGTAGGCTCTTTGGGCAAAGAATATATAAAGAAACATCTACAATTGGAAGAAAGATGTAGAAACCACTCAGAGGCCATTAGCAGTATCTTTGTGGACCATTTATGCTCCCTCTATGCCTGATTATCTGCTTCCTATTATATGGATGACTTTTACTGCTTATTAGAATGATTTCATGAGGCCTAGTGAATATGTATTTTATAAAGATATTTGAATATATTACCCACAGGCTCAGAATTAGACAGGTTCTGTATTTTAGTGCAGAAAAGATGTCACCACAAAAGAGAAACATATCCCAGATTGCATATGTCCTTATTATTATCATTTTGTCCCTTAAGAAACTTTATAAACTGTTGCTGTTGAAGAAAACTTATTGGCATTCAAATTCAACCCCTATCACTTTCAGCTAATACAGTCTAATCAAAGAGTCAAATCATGCAAGAAACTTCTGAAGATGACAAGAACATTGCTTCATTCATTCATTCAATATTTACTTATGAAATATCTATTATATTCTAGGCACAGGGTTAAACATAAGGGTGTATCTACAACTTAAGATGATAGGATCATTGGTTTAAAGAAAAAAGACACAAGATTTTATCTAATCCAAGTTCTAATGTTATAGGTAGCACAAGGGGTCCCAGAATATTACAAGACTTGTCTAAAATCATAAATACTAACAGCAAGAATCAGGAATCAAATATAAGTACCTCAAATTCTAATGCAGCACTCTCCAGTACTCCAAGCAATTTCTCTTTTATATTAAAGTTGTCCTTGTTGCTCTTGTTGCTGCTGCTATCATCAGTGCTCTTGTTTTGATGAAGCAGACTAGAAACTTCTTGAAAGTAGGCACTATTTCATTATTGGATTAATGTACCCCAAATAAGATTGAATACCTTATAAGTCATAAGAGGTCATAATGCTGTGGACATGAATATTTTAAATTCAGTTCTTTCTAAAACTGATTTCCCTTAATTTTTCATCTGTACCACTAAATAAATTTACAGAGAATTTCATTTTTATTATATTGGCTCTAGGTAAAAATAATGAATATTTCTCCAGAAACTAATATTGGATGCTATTTGTGTGAAAAGTGTTTTGTAATTGTGTTCATATAGTTCTTGTATTTGTCTTGACAAGTAGAATCCCTAGTATTTTAAATGTTCTGTAGTTATTTAAAATAAATTTATTTTTCTATCTCTTCTTGCTGGCTTTTGTTTGTAAAATTTAGAAATGCTTATGATTTATGTGATTTAATTTTATCTCTTGCAACTTTACTAAATTTGTTATTTGGTTATTTCATTTTCAAAATGTTTTTTGAATTTTGAAATTTATTTCATTTTTGGTTGATTTTCTAATATTCTCATCATGGCTTTTGTCAACAATGAAGTGATTTAGACCATTTCCAAAGATCTTATGATGAAGAAAGCCATCTGCACCCAGAGTGGACAATGAAAACTGAATGTGGACAACAACATACTATTTTCACTCTTTTTGTTGTTTGCTTGCATTTTGTTTTCTTTCTCATTTTTCCCTTTTTGATTTGACTTCTCTCATGTAGCATAATATTTGTCGAAACACGTATAGAGGGGGAGCCAAGATGGTGGAGATCAGACAGGAGTCTCTGTAACCTCCTCTAACCTTCCCTCAAACCAACAAAATATGAAGCCTCTAGACTGATTTTGAAGCAAAAAAAAAATCCACAATATCTGGAGGACAACACGATTCTAGAAGAAGATACTCTGGAAGAACTTCAAAATATGTCTGTCTTAATTGGGCAGGGGGGTGGTCTGTTGAACCCAGACTGTAGCACAGGGAGACCAGGGAAGGGAGCTGGAGCAGGACGCTGGAACAGGAGTTGAAACAGGAGTGGGATCATTGTGCTTTTCACACACCTGGGAGTCTTCTGCATGCCTCTTGGGCCAATCTGTCCTGATTGTGGGCAGGTGGTTTGGAGGGTCTGCCTTTTGTGGGGGGTAGATTGTGAACCACTGAACACCTGATGAGCATCGGACCTAGCTGCCATTACACAGCACCTTAAATCGATCAATCAATCAACAGGACTGATCAGCACCAGAAATAATTCAATCAGCAGAACTGCCCAGTACCTGAAATAATTCAATCAGCAGAACCACCCCAGGGTGAACTAAAGCAGAACTGCCCAGTACCCGAAATTACTCAATCAGCAGAACTGCCCCAGGGCAAATTAAAGCAGCTGTCCCACCTTTGCCTTAAACAGACCTCATACCTTTAAAAAAAATGAATAAAAAACCAAAAAGAGCTCTCACAATAGACAACTTTTATGGAGAGATGGAAGAACAGACATCAAATCCTGAGGCCCCTAAAGGCAAAGCAACTCCAGAAAAAGCCCCAAAGAGAGACATAAACTGGTCTCCATGTCACAAGGCTTTCTTTGAAGATTGCATAAAAAATCTTAAAAGAGAGTTAGAAGAAACATGGGGAAAGGAAATGAAATCACTGTAAAATAAAATAGAAAAAAATGGAAAAAGAATGCAATGAACAAAAAAAATGTAATTGGTCAATTGCAAAAGGGACTAAAAACAGTAACTGAAGAAAATAAGACATTAAAAATTAGAATCGAACAATTGGAAATGAATGATTCATAAAGACTTCAAGAATCAATCAAACAAAAACAAAAAAAATGAAAAGATAGAAAAAAACATGAAATATCTCCTGGAAAAACAACTGAGCTGGAAAATAGATCTAGGAGAGACAATCTAAGGGTTATAGGGCGTCCTGAAAGCCATGATGAAAAAAAGAACCTAGACACTATCTTCCAGGAAATCATAAAAGAAAACTGCCCTGATATTTTAGACCCAGAAGGCAAAATACTTATTGAAACAATCCACTGATCACCTCCTGAAAGAAACCCAAAAATTAAGTCCCCCAGAAGTATCGTGGCTAAAACCAGAACTCTCATACCAAAAAAAAAAAAAAGATATTATGAGAAGCCAGAAAAAAACAATTTAAATATCGGGGAGCCATAGTTAGGATCACACAGGACCCAGCAGCTGCTACTTTGAAGGATCGAAGGGCCTGGAATCA
Organism: Myrmecobius fasciatus; assembly: GCA_023553655.1. Taxonomy (NCBI): domain Eukaryota; kingdom Metazoa; phylum Chordata; class Mammalia; order Dasyuromorphia; family Myrmecobiidae; genus Myrmecobius; species Myrmecobius fasciatus. The sequence continues at coordinate 34,810 of JAJPUD010011068.1, read as the reverse complement.
GATATTCCTAAGGGCA